>APFE030467062.1:0-49889 GCA_000404065.3 Pinus taeda | reverse complement strand
AAGTGTTTAGGCTTAATCAAAGACCTTTGTGTGTCTTTAGTCCAATTTCCCAACAAGACAATCCTAATGGACGTAGTAGTTGCTGACGTTCCAACAAAATATGGCATGCTCCTATCAAGATCATGGGGAGCAAAACTCCAAGGATCCCTCCAACGCGACCTCTCTTATGCCACTATATCTATCTTTGGGAAACCAAAGAGACTGTATAGGGAAACATTGATGAAGTATGTGGTAAGTAGTGAGGAAAAGCCCCAAAATTTTCCAATTTACTCAATCCATTCTGATATGGATTCATTTATGCTTTTTAATAATGACACCAATCCTCCAAACAATGAGAAGCCTTTAGCTTTAGAGCTAGAGACATGCATAAATGAAGAATCGGTTGCCCATGCCCATGACATGGTCACAACAGTCAAGGAAACTAGAAAACAAGAAGAACCTCCTCAAACAGAAATTTTAAATCTGTCCAATCCTAAAATAACTGAAACTCTTAATACAAACCAAAAGCAAGAAATTACATGGTATTTAGAGTTTGATGGTTCTGTCAACAAGTTAGGAGCAGGGGCAGTTGTATGGATTCACAATACATATGACAATCATGCAGAGGGCCATGCCTACAAACTAAATTTCAGATGTACCAACAACATGGCAGAGTATGAGGCTCTCCTCTTAGGCCTAAAATTGCTCAAAGTTCTAGGAGCTGCAAAAGTGTCCATTCTAGGTGACTCCAATTTAATCATACAAAAAATGAAGGGCAACTTTGTTACTAATGACAATAGGAGGAGGGCCTATATGACTGCTGCCACAGATATACTTAATACCTTCACTGAATCCAAGCTTGCCAAGATTTCAAGAAATCATAATATTCATGCACATAGCCTAGCCACTTTTGCTAGTACATGCAAGCTTCCCTTTGAGCCAAATCGCCATTTTACTGCTGAGATAAAACATAGGCCTGTTGTCCCGAACAATGTTAAGGATTGGCAAGTATTTGAAAGTGATGCCCAGATTCACAATTTCCTCACTCTTGAGGGCGAGTTTTCAAATTTAAACATTGACATGGAGGCCATGGACGATTCCCAACAACAAACAAATGAAAATCAGCAGGTTCTAACAGCTGCAACAACAAAATAAATCCTTAACCCAACTATTTTTGACAATGCAAACATAGAAGAACTGAAACAAATGCATTTAGAGGAAATAGCCAAAGTAGAGGCCGAGTTAATTGATTTAAAGGATAAATTTTTGCCTGTTGGCCTCACTCCATTAGAAGACATGTTTGATGATAATGATATCCCAAAAAAGCCAAAAATGGAGCGTTTGAATGCTGCTATAGAAGAACACAACTTAGGGACAGCAGAAAAGCCCAAAATGATTAAATTTTCCAAAAATTTGCCATCTGATCAAAAGCCAAAGTATGTGGATTTGTTCAAAGAGTTCCAAGATGTATTTTCTTGGAGTTATGAGGACTTTAAGTCCTATGACACCTCAGTGATTCAACATACCATCTCCTTAAAACAAAATAAAAAACCATTCAAGCAGAAACTTAGAAGAATAAACCCTATGCTTCTTCCTCTCATTGAAAAAGAGGTGAAGAGAATGTTTGAAGTAGGTATCATAGCACCCATTAGATTTTCTGAATGGGTGTCCAATCTGGTCCCCACAAGGAAAAAATCAGGGGAGATCAGACTGTGTGTAGACCTAAGAAACTTAAACCAGGTCTCTTTAAAAGACCACTATCATTTGCCTAAAATGGACCACATCCTACAAAGAGTAGTGGGGTCATCTAGAATCTCTTTACTAGATGGATTTTCAGGTTTCAATCAAATACTTGTTCACCCAGATGACCAAGACAAGACATCCTTTACCACACCCCGGGGAACATTTAAGTATGTTAAAATGCCTTTCGAGTTAAAGAACGTTGGTGCCACCTTTCAAAGGGCAATGGATATTGAATTTGCCAAGGAAATCCATGAGTTCCTTGTTGTCTATCTGGATGACTTAACCCCTTTCTCCAAATTTGATCAAGAACACCTCAAACACTTAAGGAAAATCTTCATAACATGTAGGAAATATGGCATTTCCTTGAACCCCAAGAAGTCCTTGTTTGGCCTTGAGGAAGGTAAGTTTCTAGGCCACATCATCTCAAAAGACGGTATTAGAATTGATCCTGAAAGGATCCAAGCCATCCTCCAAATTCCATACCCAAGAAACATAAAAGAGTTGCAAGCATTCCTTGGAAAGATCAATTTCCTAAGGAGATTTATCCCAAATTTAGCCGAATTGATAAGACTGTTAAGCAACATGCTAAAAAAGGATGCCAAGGTAAGATGGTTTCTTGAAACCAAGCAAGATTTTGAGAGTATCAAAGCTGCCTTGACTCAAACGCCTGTGGTCGCAAGCCCACAATTTGACAAAGATTTTATCATTTTTTCCTTTGCCTCTGAGCACACCATAGCGGCTGTCCTTTTGCAAAAAGATGATTTAGGAAATGAAAAGCCAATTGCATTTTTCAGACGAGCCTTAAGAGATGCACCCTTGAAATATCAAATTATGGAAAAGCAGGCCTATGCCCTTGTCAAAGCCATCAAAGACTTCAGAGTTTATATTCTATATTCACATGTGATTGCCTATGTCCCAAACTCTGTTGTAAAAGACATATTAACTCAAGAGGGACTAGAAGGAAAAAGAGGCAAATGGATTGCCAGTATTCTTGAGTATGCCATTGAGATAAAACCCACCAAGCTGATAAAGGGACAAGGTCTGGCCAAAATAATGTCCGAAACAAAATTTCAGGCCTTAGATATCAACCAACTAGACAATGAATAGGAGTTGGCGACTCCACAGATCAGTGAAACCTTTTTACAATCCCCATGGTATGCTGATGTTTGCCATGTATTGTTAAACCTGTGTGCTCCCCCGGGATTGTCCAGAACCCAAAAGAGATTTTTAAAAATGAAAGCATTAAAGTTCTGTGTCTTAGATGGTGCCCTGTTTTGGAAAAACCATGAAGGAATATTGCTAAACTGTTTAACCATAAACGAAATCAACAGCATCATGAAAGAATTCCATGCAGGGGACTGTGGAGGGCATCTATATTGGAAGTCCACTGCTGACAAGATTTTAAGGGCTGGTTATTATTGGCCCTCTCTATTTGGAGATGTCAAGAAATTTGCTATTTCATGTCACAAATGCCAAATATTTGAAGGAAAAAGAAAATTGCTACCTTTGCCCCTTAAGCCTATCTCAACCGAAAAGCCTTTTCAACAATGGGGTCTTGACTTCGTAGGTGAAATCCATCCCTCTTCTTTTGGCCAGCACAAGTGGATTTTAACAGCCACCGACTATTTCACCAAGTGGATTGAAACCATCCCATGTAGGCAAGCCAATGACTCCACTATTATCCGATTCCTTGATGAAAATATCCTTTCCAGATTTGGCTGCCCTGAGAAAATCATCACTAACAATGTTGTTGCCTTCAAATCCAGAAAGATGATCAACTTCTGCCATAAATTTCACATTACCTTGGGCCACTCTTTAGCCTACTATCCTCAAGGTAATGGCTTGGACGAATCATCCAACAAAAGACTCATCAACATCATAAAGAAAGTGTTGGAAGAAAACAAAAAGAATTGGCATAGGAAGCTCACAAATGCCCTGTGGGCAGAGAGACTTTCAACCAAGAGATCCATTGGGATGAGCCCTTATGAGCTCGTATATGGCATGGAAGCTAGATTTCCTTCATCTTTAGGAATTCCTACTATCAAACTGTTACAGGAGATTCAAGCTGAACCAAATGACATTCAAAGAAGAATTAATCAGACCATTCATCTTCAGCAAACCAGAGAGCAAGTGTATGATAGAGCTCAAATGTTGCAAGAGAAGCTCAAAAAGATGTTTGATAAGAGAGCCAAAGCTGAGGATTTCTATGTGGGCAGCAAAGTTCTAAGGTGGGACTCAAGAAGAGAAGACAAGGAAAACATGCAAAATTTGATTTTCTTTGGAAAGGTCCATTCATTATCAGCGTTGTGCAAGGCAATAACACATATTTCCTCAAATCTGAAGATGGTAGCACAGCTGAAGAGGGCCTTGTAAATGGCCGAACGTTAAAACATTATCATGATCCCTTTCGTTGAAGATATTCCAGCGGCATCATTTCTGTACAAAAATTTTGTATATATCAATATTTTGTTTTATTTTTGTTTAACAGTCCGAATGATAGAACACGTAGAAGAAAGCAGGCAGTGCTTCACAGTTCACAAGCAATTCAGTTGAGGGAAAGTGTTGTTCTCATTCCAAAGTTCCAATTATCTAATAGCCAGCACTAGGAAATTTCAATCCACAGCAACAACAGAAGATCAAGGCAATCTGACCTGCTGTTCTTGGCTTTCCACAAGGAAAAGCCATCCCCAAGTGGAGCCACTGTTAGCCTCCTGTTGCAGCAGGTTACTCATCTTTCATGATTGACATTTTTTACATGCCAAATATGTCATCCTTTGGATGCTGCAATGTTCCGTATTTGCTACAGAAGCCAAAGAAGAGGGCATGAGAGTGTGCCAGTTCAAGTGCCACTGTTGTGTTCCAATTTTGATGTGCTATTCCATTTTTTGAAAAAATTTCAATTAAAGAGAGGTCCAAACAGTTCAATCTTGGTCTCCCTAGGTTTCAATTTCTTGTTTTAAAATGTAGAGAATGAATATCTGTTCAAACAGCTTAATCTTGGCAGATTCTTAGATAGGTAGAGAAGCGAGGGTGCTCAACAGCTTAATCTGAGGCCCTGGATGAAATAAGTGTAGTTGTAGATAGGAGTACAGAAAAATAAAGAATTGAAAAGCTGGGTCTGCAAGTCCAAGTGCACCCAAACCAAAAAGAAGAAAAAATGCTAGGTAAGTAGGTTGGGTAGGTAGTTCTGAGGTTGCAGAATGTTGATTTGTAATCAATTTCATGTTTTCAAGTGTCATATCTATTCAAGTCACAATTATCAGGCAGTTTCCATTTGAAGGACTTCAAGCGAGGCATGTCTAACTCCCCCTTATTCATCTTCACCAAATCATTCACTAACTTCCCCAAAGAGATCAATATTTGCTTGACATCTCTTAGTTTCATCATTTCCCATATCAATTTCCTTGGTAAAGATCTACTTTACTCAAGGAATATTCATACTTCCTTTATGAAGCATTTTTCCCCCTAATAGCCTAAGATTCACAATACTTAGCACTTTCTTACCACTTATCATATTAACTACTGATTTTACTATGTAGCTCCCTATCTATCTCCCCTTCCCCTACTAAAATTATGCTAATAACTCCCCTATATACTTATCCCTTCCCCCTGGTTGAAAAATAACCATAAAGTAACACTTGGGAATTGCTAAGTTTATCTGAAACTTAGTAAGAGCCCTCCATTTGTCTCAAAAAAACCATCTCCCAATGCAAAGGACCCCTTCCTATGCATTAAGTCCCTCCTCCAAAGTATAAAAGCCCCTTTGCAATTCCCTTGGACTCATTCCATGGCATAAATTCCTCCCTCCGATTGCACAAAACCCATGCTCCGCCCCTTTTCCTAAAGTCCCACATGTAAATAAATTAACCCCGCACATTTAACCCCAAAAAACCCACTTTCCTAATGTTTTTTCCTCGCCGAATTAAATAATAAAAATAATTGGCACGCGGGCCCCATCCTTATCCCTCCACCGCCTTACCTTATCCGCCAGCCATCAGATCTGTCGCGCCCGAGATCTACGGTGGGTGGGTATTTTTCTGCCCCGAAATGCCGAGGGTTAGCGTCCGGGACATCGGCGGTTTTCCCGTCGTACTCCTGCCACGTGTCGCCCTCCCGGCTATGGCGGAGGCCCCCTCCCCAATACCGCCCAGGTGCAAAAGCGGTGCGCCCAAAACCAGAAACCGCTCTCCCCTTGCATGATGTAAGCAGCGCATCATCCTGCCGCGTCACCCTTCCTGCCTGCGTCAGCCTCTTGCCACCGTACTGCCACATCACCCTACCGTACTGCGACGTCACCCTACTAACATCATCATGCTGACATCACATCTGTACTAGGTCCCACTGATGACGTCATGCTGACGTCATCTATCGTACCACTGATGTCATGCTGACGTCACCCACTGAAAAAATGCGCAAGTGCAAAATCAAAGCTTCGGAAGCTCAAAATGAAAAACAGAGGTAGTTTTCGATAATCGCACATCACTACGGGAAATGGGCCAAAATGGGGAATCTTTGGGGAATCTTTTGTTCAGCAGTCGTTTTTACGCCGAAAAGGGTAGAAAAGGGCCGATTTTGTAGTTTTTAGCATATCAGCAGAGAGAGAGAGTGTCCCGATTCAATTATCAAAGAGTATCAGGGGAAATGAAGCCCAATTTAATGCCAAAGAGTATCAGTGTTGCGGCAAAGTGTATCAGTGAAGATCTATCAGTGGGCCGAAGCAGGAAAACATTAAAGAACCCTCCAGCAAAGTCAACAAAACAATAGATGCCATTTAAGAGCTCTCAAATCACAGTTACTGCACATCAAAGTCACATGAGATCAGTGGACCAAAACTCAAAGCACATTTATTGCAGAAGCACTGCACCAAGTCACAGAGGACACCATATTAACTCATTTTGATCTAGCTGCCCCTGGCGCAGCTCAAAGGATATTTACTTGCATTTAGTTTCAGCACAAGTTTAGGTTTAAAAATCTTTTTCCCGCAGACCTGTTAGGTCGGTTATAATAAATATTTTGGATATTTACCCTATATATACAACCCTGAACAATATAATGAGGGTTGGTTGGTTGTTGTTGGTTGGATGTTTTGTTTAAGGAGAGACTCGCACTGTATATCTGAGAATTTCTATAATCAAAGACTGGTTACGAGCTTGGAGAATGAATTGTTTGATGTGTTGTTAATGTTTCTGAAGATTGAATGAGGGAAATCCTATGTTGTTTTATGAATCAATAAGTATTCCTTACCTCTGTTGTTTTCAATTTCGCATATGCTTAAGTTGCAGAACAAAAGCCTGGTTTAGAAATTGCTTACCTTCACTCTATGCTCAGTTTTTGTGGCTTCTTAATGTTTTCCTCTTGATTTAGGCATAAATATGAATTCCTTATGGCTCATGTTTGCTCTATCTCACATATAAATGACTGTTACCTAGGAATTGTTAGCTGCTCCCAGATAGGGATCGTTTATCTTCCCTCTGCTAACCTGTTTGAGAGATTCTTTGTTGCCTCTCATTCCTTAGCCTGAAATCCATCTTCATTTAACCTCAACTTTGTTTCATGAATAGCTACCTTGCCCCTCTTTCCTCTTATGACCAAGAAAATGCACCAGCAGTCTTACTCCACGACTCCATGCCCAATGGTTTGAAACTTATCACACTATGCATTGCCTCTTTACTTGAAAGCGTCCTCCTTCCATCCAAACACCATGCAAACACAAAGAAAACCCCTTGAACCCAATAACTAGCCTAAAATCATCATCAACAAATCTAAATCATTAAGAGAGAGCCCTCTCTAATTGCAGGTGGGCTAGAACGTGCAATCCAAAGATTGGTTTGTGGTTACCTCGGCCATATCCCTTCAGGAGCTTAGGGACAACCTGAGTGTTAACAAGTACCTTTGTTGATGCTAGACCTTCCTACCCACCATCCTCTACACTAATGCCTCCTGTACTACTACCCATGGTTCTGCCACTTCCACTGCTGCATCTGTACGACAACTCCCTTTGCATCTGTGTTTTTGTTGGTCCTTTCTCCCAGCACTGCATCCGCACTACACCTCCTCTCATCATGTTGCATCATGCTACCCACTACTACACTACAACTTAGTTACTGAGAAGTAATTAACTGCTCTCCCAGTTGACCTCCCTGTTGGGCTAGAAACACCCACTGATGTTGAATCTCCCTCTGACGCTGAAAAGTGCTCCCTCTCTCTGACCTCTACGTTGTTGTAACAACTCCCTGCATCTCGCACCATTGCACACCTCTCTGTGCCTTCTTGCACTGCTGAAAAACTCATGTGCCTCTCGCATTGTCGTAACCTGCTAGCTCTACGTTGTCTTGGGACTCCTGCACTGTAGCACTCTCTACCGCTCCATCCACATCCATCTCTACCCACTTATCCAGTCTCGCTACTCCTCGTCGGGGCTCCCGTAGCAAGGTCTAATCCAAGAGGTTGGGTACCTAGAGGATCCTGCCCCTCATCACCTGTAGTTAGCATGACTACAGTTCGATGTCTCCCCACTTCCACTCAAGTGGTGCATGTGCACGCATGGCACATTCATCTTCTGTCAAAACTTCCTTCTCTGCCTATGTTAGCATTGCCTTAGTCTCAGAAGACTCTCCCTTACTCTTCTTCCTTGGGCACTAGGTTGCATAATGAACCATCTCCCCACAGTGGAAGCACTTGATCTTGGAGAAATCTTTCTTCTTCCGCTTCTCCTGCTTTCGCTCAGATGGTAGGTCCACATCCTCCTCCTCCTGCTGAACCTTGATCCATTTCTTAATGCTACTTGTCTTTGAGTGTCGTCTAATCTCTTCTTGGCGAAGAGCTGCCCACATCTCATCCCAAGGTAGGAGAGTCCCTTTACCTAGGATACTCTAGACAAACACTTCCCAATCTTCTGAGACATCATTCAGGGTTGTCCTCACCATAAGCTCCTGATCTGGTGTCGGTCCCATAGTAGTCAACTGGTCTCGGATCTCATTTATTCCTCCGAGGAAGGTGTCAATTGATTGACCCTTCTTCATCTGATATGACCTCATTTGATTCTCTAGCAGCATTCTTCTCTGCACAGAAGTATGCTGGTAGAGGTTCTTAAGAGCCTCCCACATACCTCTTAAGAGCCTCCCACATCTCAACTGTCATTTCCTTCTCAGCTATATGTGGTACCACATGATCCTTGACCCCATCAAGGATAATGCACTTGGCCCTTATCATCGCCTCTTCGTACTTGTCATTATCATTTGGGTCAATTGGGATAGCTATTTTCTTCAAGGCGAAGTTCTTGACATGATTCCTGTCAAGCACTGATAAGATTCTGGCCTTCTAGATTGCGAAGTTCGATGCTCCGTCCTATCTATCCTGGTCTCTTACCCCATGTAGTGCCATGACGCTCCTCTACTTCCCTCCTGGAAGTTCTCTGTTCGACTCCTATGAGTCTCTACTTCCCGTCTGGAAGTTCTCTTCTGGACTCCCTCTGAGTCTTGATTTCCCTTCTGGAAATCCTTCTGCCACTTGTCGAGACGCCCCCTACTCTAATCGTCTTATGCAACTGCACTACTAATCCAGGTTCCTCGGCTAGAAACCCTCGGTAACAACTCCTCTGGCCCTGCTTTGTCAGTTACTGTTCTGACTACAGTACCTCACCAGCTTCACTCTGCAATATTTCTGCAGCCTTCTAGACTCTAGCAACTGCCTCTTTGTGAACTATTTCGGCTCCTCTCTGCCCCACGTTGGCTCTGTGTCACCCCTCTGGCCCTCTGCGTCAACAACACTGGCCTCTCTTAGGCTCTGCGCAGTTCTCGACTTCCTCTGCATGGCTCTGGCTAGCTCTGCGTCAAACTTCCTTGGCTTCTACGTTGCTAGAAACAACTTTTGTCACTCCGGACAATTGTTTTTTGTTGCTATTACTCCACTCGGCTAATGTCTTTTAGTTCTCCTGTGATCTGTAATCATTCTCTGATACCATGTTAAAGTTTCTAAGTTTACTTAGTTTAGAAACCCTTCATGCACTTTTTCTGATTTACTCCTACCTACTTGTTATTTTCTTTAACAAGTTATTTACAGAGTAAATACTGAAAATAACCACCAGTGCATGATCAACATATTACAGATCAACAACTAAAAGAAACAAGAACAAACACACCACATGACACCATTATATTTGGACCAATTTCCCGAGAAAACCCAATATAGGAAAAATGGTGCAGATATTTGAGGGTTTTCTTATTAAGAAATATCAGAGTACAATCTGGGTGCCAAAACTAGCCCACCTAATAGAGAATTTCCTTAGCAAGTATACCTCATAGTTTGAGAGAAATCTCTTTGTCGAAACCCCGGAAAACCCTTCCGGCAGTTCCTCAGCACAAAAATACTCTGCAACTCCAGTGTCTGCCCAATCTGGACTATGTCAGCCCCTCTCTGTCTCATGTTGGCCATGCGCCAACCTTTCTAGGCCTGCGTTAGACCCAGGAGGCCCTATGTCAGCTCTAGGATCCTCTGCGTCAGCTGCGCTGGCCTCTCTAGTGCTCTACGCAACACTTGGCTGCCTCTACATGGCCCTGCATGAGCCCTTGCTGGATCTCTGTCACCCTCCTTGGCTGTTGCGCTGCTCTCCTGATGCAATCTCTGCCTTCTCTATTTCTCTGTACTCAATTCCCCTCAGCTACTCTCCTAATCACTGATTCTATCTCTCTTAGCAAACCCCGCTCTAGAGAATAGAATGACTAATCATCTGGTGTACACTCCAAGTGACCCTCAAGCCTCCTTTTATAGTTTTCCTGTTGACATCTCTGGTGAGCAATAGTATTTTAGAAATAATGCTGCAACTCTTGGGCTTCCTACTTTACTTTTATAAACTCGGTAGTTCATAACAAACTTGGAAGCGACAGTGTTGTATGCACAAGTACTAGTTCTTACTGCAGGTTTTCACTTGGTCAGCTGGCGCAAGATCACTAGGATCTCAAGCCAACTTCTATGGATTCCAGAAGAAGCTCTATATGTGATGAAAGAAAGGAAAGCTTACTCTACAAAGGCTACTCTACTTGCAGAAAGAAAAAGAAGACTGAAATGTAAAGAAAACCTAGCAAACCCTACTTAACCAATTAATCCTACTTTTGCAGAAAGAGAGATAAAAATACATGAAATGAATTCCATTACCTACTCAAGAAATAAACAACATCTACTCAAGCTAATTCTAGAAGTAAATGAGCAAAAAACATCTTTTTGTATTTTTATGTATTTTATGTGAAATTGTCATGCATGTAATTTATTTGATTGTGGATGTGGCAGTGATTAGGTGGCGATGGAGGGTGACTTTGGTATTTGCAGAGGTGTAGGATGGTGTGGATGGGTCCTAGGAGAGCTCAGGTGGCCTTCTGGAGGCTTTTCCCACAATCATATTTCAAAAAAAAGCCTACAAGAAAATCTACAGGAGGCTGCAAGGGATCTATAGGAGGTCTACAAGAGGACGCTGAGAGTAGTTTTGGAGGTTTTGAAGGTAGAAAAGTGGGTGGAAAGGGTAGCTAAAGGTTATGATGATTTGTTAAGGTGTCTAGGGTCCATCAATAGTGATTAGGAAAGAGAAAGATGGTCGGATTTGTTCAAGGAAAGAGAGGAAATTCTATGGAAAAGTGCAAAAAAACTAAGGCAGATTTGAGGTGAACTTTTGGTGACCTACAGGGTGTAGATCAGGGAGAGAAGGTGAAGGCTGGTAAGCTGACTTTTTGTGAGAAGATATTTTCTACAAGAGAACTAAAAATCAAGCAATGAGATTAAGCAAGCAAGGAAAATAGATACATCAAAAAAACATAATTTTGCATCAAGCTAGTCTAAACTCTGATCTAGGAAAGTAAATGCTAAGAAATCATATAATGAGAGAAATCATGGAAGGAAACTTATTGCAAGATAGAAATGAGCATGTTGAAAGAGATCTAAAGCAAAGCATTAACCTTCTAACAAACTACAACACTAGAAATCCTATGGAGAAGGCAAATCTGTGTTTTTTGTGGCAGCAAGAGGGTCTTGGCCTCAGTTCATGGTGCCAAAGGGAGGAAAGGAGGCCAAGGCTCTGTTGATGGCCTTTTTGTATCTTCTTTCTCACTGTTCAGCCTGCTATAGAGAACTCAAATGGAAACAACCTTCTAAATCACCAAAAACAACCTATTCTTAACCAAGAAAGAAATTTATCTGACAACAACTAATTCATAAACTGAAACAAAGCATATAAATACAAACAAGAGGAGCTTGGCTGCTTGGATTGGGCCCTTACCTAAGAGCTTCAGCCCTCTGAGGTAACTCAGTGCTAGCTCGGAAAGGATATCATCTTTATTATCAAAATAATAATAGGATTACATGAAACTGTCAACAAAAGTAAGCTCGAAGTTGAGCAGAGCAAAGCTGCAACAAAAATTCAAAAATTTGACTAACTTTCTAATGAGGCCCTAGGCCTCTCTATTTATACAACTGAAGCTCCCAACAGCTTCCTTAAAATTAGGGAGGCTTGGCTTCCAAAACTTGAGATAAATAGAAGTTATCCTCCACTTGCTCGGTTGCCTCCTAGTGCATGATTTGATTGTTTGTCCTCCGAGCTGCATGATCGATAATTCGAAGTGGGGAGTCATAAAACAGGGGAATACTCTCCTATAAATCCTCTCCCTTGTCTACTTCGAATTATTGCTGCCATATGTCCATTAAATCTTTGACTTTATCTCCAAAATTCAACAAAAATATGCATTAAACACATATTAGACTCCATGGCATAATGACCAACCCAAATCACTCCATAAGCATAAATATAATCAAAAAACATGCAATAAGCTAAGAGAATGGTTGATTAAACTATGTTAGGAGGAAAAATGAGCCCATATAATTTCCCATTTATGGGGCTCATCATCACCCCCCTACTGAAGGTGTTGCTCATCCTATGAGCAACTTAATCCATCTCCTCATCTTTGATGGCCCTGATGGCCTCCCTGACATCCCATGCTTCTGATGTGAGGTCGTCTTCTTTGTCATGGAATCCTGCCTTTCTGTCCACCTCTTCCCACTGTTGTTGTTCTTCTTCCTCTTTTCTGCCTTCTAGCATGCCTAGCAGTAGTGGGGGACTCAATTTGAGGCCAATCCAATTGACCTTCAAATTCTCCATAGAGCGCTTATACAGTGGCACTCTCCTTAATGTTTCTTTCATCCTTGTTGGGGAGTGATACTTCCTGATCTGCAAACTATGTGGTAGGGTGTTCCGCCTCCTCATACAATCATGAATACATTCATCCCCCAGTAACCTTTCCATGTCCTCAAAATGTGCAATGGTCTGAGCTTGATCATTGATATACTTAGGGGAAATTTGGGGATTATTTACAAGCAGCTGGTGTGTGCTGATGAGAGCCATCAGGTCTGATGGCTCAGCTTTGATCATTAAGGGCTCATTCTGCTCCTTTATCATCAATTTACTTATCTCTGCTGCCCTTAATTCCTCATGATTCATCCATGATGCCATGGCCATTAGTTGCAGGTCCCCTAGCCTAGCATTGGGGTCCCACACATTCATATCGGTGAGGGCCATGTTATGCAAATAGAACTCTGCTATTTTTTCCTTACTTTCCGATGAACTTTGGTCACATAGGTCCATAAACTGTTTGTAATCTTGGAAAGGCATTGTGCCTCTCTGTGCCAAAGTCTTTATCTGAAACTGCAATCGTTGGTCCTTGAGGCATAATCCATATGATTTTTATAGTGTTATACACTGCAGTGCCTCCATAGACTGTAGGAATTTACAAGGTAAGTTCCTCAGACAGAACACCAAAAGGACACCGCTCACAAACAGATCACAGATCAATACACCAGTATTTTGACGTGGTTAAAACCCTCAGAGAGGGAAACAGTCCACGGCCTGCGCCAACGTGGCTACTACAGGCAATTTATTAATAAAAGAATGAAAATTTACATAAGCTTCTCTCATGCACGGTTAACCTACAAATGACCCTCCATGCGCTTTAAATAGAATTCATGGACCAATCGGGTGTCAAGCCACGGATCAAGTGTCGGTAATACCGAGGAGAGAATGAACCGTCGGATCACTACATATCGTGACCGTCGGATTGTAAGTTACAAAATGTACAACGGTAAAGAAACACACTTTACCTAACTCTATACCTAACTCTATACTAGACCAAGTTGAACTTAACTATTCCTATGTGTCGGAATATCCTAACATCCCCCCTTAAGAACAACTTGGGATAGGATTGAAGGATTTACAAATATGACACAATAGGAGAAGGAAGGAGGCACTAGAGCCTATCCCCCCTTAGTGACAACTTCCTGAACTCCAAGCTTATATCGAAGTTTAGTGAACTTCGCCTCTGTGAGAGCCTTTGTGAAGATGTCTGCAACCTGATCATCTGTTGAACAATATTGCACTTCAAGAACATGTTCATGAATGAGCTTTCTGATGAAGTGCATGTGAAGTTCAATGTGTTTGCTGCGCTGATGCTGAACTGGATCTTTGCAAAGCTGAATGGCACTTTGATTATCACACCAAAGTGTAGTCGGATGCTGCTGCTCAAAGCCAAATTCTGATAGGATCTGACGAAGCCACAAGGCCTCCTTACTAGCTTCCACGGCACCACGATACTCTGCTTCTGCTGACGAAAGAGAAATGGCAGCCTGTTTCTTACAAGCCCATGTAATAGGTCCTGAATCAAGAGTGAAGACATAACCGGCAGTAGACTTCCGATCATCAGGGTCACCAGCCCAATCAGAATCAGTGAAACCAACTAATAGAGGAGCTGCTTTAGCACTGTAATGAATCCCAAACTGTATTGTACCTCGAACATAATGAAGTATTCTTTTAGCTGCTTTTCAATGACTTTCACGGGGGTTTTGCATTAAACGAGCAACAAGGCCAACAACAAAGGAAAGGTCAGGACGAGTATGGGTTAAATACAAGAGTTTTCCTACAAGTTGACGGTATAAGGTAGCATCAACTTCAGGAGAAGTACAAGAGACTGAAAGTTTGACTCCAGACTGAAAGGGAGAAGGAGCTGGCTTACAATCTTCCATGTGAAAATGACGAAGAATATCACAAGCATACTTGGACTGGGAAAGGGAAATACCCTCCTTGGATTGCAAGACTTGAAGACCGAGAAAATAGTGTAAGTGTCCTAAGTCTGTCATTTCAAATTTCTTTTTAAGGCTGGACTTCACATGGTTTATAAGGTTGGGATCACTACCAGTAAGAATAAGATCATCAACAAGAACAAGGATGATAAGAGAGTTTCCCACTTTCTTGGTGTAGACAGTATTGTCAGAATAACACCTAGACAAGCCAGATTCTAAAAGAAAGCTATCCATTTTGGCATACCAAGCCCGAGGAGCTTGCTTGAGACCATAAAGAGATTTCTTAAGTCGACATACAAGGCTGGAGTCTGTTTGGATGAAGCCAATGGGTTGTTCCATATAGATTTCTTCATGCAAGTCCCCATGCAAGAAGGCAGATTTAACATCCATCTGATGGACATCCCATTTTAAAGAGGCAACAAGGGAAAGAACAAGGCGGATAGAGTTCATTTTGGCAACAGGGGAGAAGGTTTCAGTGTAGTCAATGCCTTCAACCTGTGAAAATCCCTTAGCAACAAGACGAGCTTTATGTTTATCAACTTTCCAATCTGGTCCATACTTGGTTCTGTAAACCCATTTACATCTAACAAGTTTGCGTCCCTTTGGTAGAGGAACAAGATCCCATGTATCATTTGCCAACAATGAATGATATTCTTCCTTCATAGCTGCTTCCTAATGTGGATGGCCTGAAGCTTCTGCAAAAGTGTCAGGATCATGATTTACTGGAGCTTGAGCCAGTAAAGAAGAGGCTCTTTCAAACTGAGAACGTGTACGTCGCTGATCTGTAGGATCACCGGCAAGATCACCTGCTGTATCCCGAGTAGCACGGACCCATCTTGGAAGTTGAGGATCCTGAGAAGGTGGGGGAGGATTGTCATCCTCACTTTCATCATCTGAAGAAGAAATGTTTTCAAAAGTAGAAGAGATAGGAAGAGGTGGCACATCCGCCGGACTAGGCTCGCAGGCCGATTTATTTTCATCAATTTTTACATCTCTTCTAATGATAACATTTTTGGACTTAAATGGATTAAGTCTATAACCTTTTACATCTTCAGAATATCCAACAAAAGTACATTTCTCACTCTTAGGTTCTAAAGCTTTATGCTTTTCATCTGGAATATGGGCCCATGCTTCACTTCCAAAAACAGGAAAGTGACTTACATCTGGTTTAATGGAACTCCAAGCTTCTTCTGGAGGAGTGCGATTTATTATATAATTTGCACAATTAATTGCTTCGGCCCAAAAACTAAGACTGAGTCCTTTAGATTGCAGCATACAATTAGCCATTTCCTTTAAGGTGCGATTTTTCCTTTCAGCTACACCATTTTGTTGTGGAGTGTATGGAACAGTATGTTGCATTTGAATTCCATTTTCGGTGCAAAAGTTGATGAATGTGTTTTTAACATATTCTCCTCCATTATCGGTACTTAGCTTAAGAATTTGATGTCCAGATTGTTTTTCAACAAAGGCTTTGAAGGCCAAAAATGTGTTAAATACTTCTCTCTTGAGTTTTAAGAAGTATACCCAAGTGCGTCTGGAGAAATCATCAATGAAAGTTAAGAAATACTTGCAGCCAGAGAATGAAGCAACAGGAAGTGGACCACATAAATCATTGTGCACAACCTGTAAAGGGGCTGAGGCGTGCCAAGAGGCACGTTTTTCAAAACTGTCCCGATGATGTTTTCCGAGTACACATCCGGAACAAACACCATCTCTGCAAGATACCATAGGAAGCCCTGTCACCATATTTTCTTTACATAGATGCTGAAGGGAGCGATAGTTTAAGTGACCAAATCGCTCATGCCAAAGTTTGCTCACTTCATCATTATGAGCAACAAATACTGAGGGAAGATTTGATGACCCAAAGTTGTGAAACTTATACAACCTTGTGGAATCATCAGCAATACCAGTAGCTAGAATCTGTTTAGGATCTCTTAGATCCTTGATTACAACATCATGAGGTGAAAATTCAACAATTTTACCTTCACCTGAATGAGTTATCTGATATACAGATAGGAGTTTGCTGGATAAGGTTGGAACACATAATACATCATTAAACTGACCATTGTCTAGATGAACAGTTCCAGTCCCTACAACATTAAGAGATCTATCATCACCAACATATATATTTTTGGTGTTACAATCATGTAAAGAAGAAAACATGGCTTTGTTTTTTGGCCATGTGATAAGAGGCTCCAGAATCAATGAGCCACTCATGAGAATGAGAAGAAGAAGATACATTTAATGCATAAACAGACTGAGATGATTGACAACGACATGCAGAAAGTGCCATTCCTGAAGATGAAGTTGAAGTTGAAGTAGAAGAATGCTCCACATGGATGTTATGTTTCTTCATTGCGGCTTCCAAGGCTTCCATCTTCTAAAGCATTTAGATTCTAAGTGGCCATCTCGATTACAAAAGTTACAATGTCTATCAGTCTTCTTCCATTTGTTTTTATTGGTCTTATCATTTTGCTGAAATGATCTTTCATTTTGAGACTGAGTTTGCTTAGGACCCTTGTTTGGTTTAGGACCATTCTTTTTAGGATATGACTTCTTAGGATTCTTTAAATTTGGTTGTTGCTGGGCGGCTAACGCTTTCTTGGAAGAGTTTCCAAGATTAAGAAGACCAAGGTGTAAGAGTTTTTCTTGTTCTCTTATTAAAGAATCACAAAAAGAGTCAAAGGAAGGGGCCTTGTAGTCTTTTCCTTGACAAATGAAAGTTTCTCTTATAGAATGGAAGGTGGAAACAAATACAGAGTAGGCTGGTCCCAACTTAGTAAGGATGGAATGAATAAGGTTACTATCTTCTTTCTTAACCTTAACACCTTCCAAGAGATATCTAAGGGTCTTGATTTTGGACAAGAAATCTTCAATGCAAGAAAAATTATTAGGATCCAATGTAAGCAACTTATTTTCAAGTTGATGGGCTCTAATTTCATTTTTAATCCCAAAAACTTTAGTGATTTGGTCCAATGCTTCATGAGGAGTCTCAAGTTCTGCAATATGGAATCTAAGATCAGGAGAAATAGACATCCCTATCAATCCACGTGCTTGATCTTGTCTATTTTCCCATTTTGCAACCTTGTCTTCATCTTTTGGTTTCTTCTCTTGGCCCGGGGCTATTCTGTAGAGACCTTTACTTCTAAGTAAATCTTCCATGTAGGATACCCATTGGAAGTAGTTAGTGCTGTCAAGAATGACTTGGCATGGACTTTCCATTTTTTTTTTAAAACAACTGAGGCTAAAGATGCTGAAAGTAAGTGTTCCAATGGATAGATCTCGAAAAATTAGGCTGTTTTACAAAAAACGGCTCTGAAAAAGGCTTACGGATGAAGAAGTTATGACTTTTTGAAAAACATTTGTTGAAGTTGCCGGCAAAGTGCGCGAATGTGTGGGAATGAAAAAAACCGCCCCCACAAAATGGAGATTTGAACCCAAGACATCTACTCTCTTAAAATAGCTTTGAACCAATTGATCTATACAAAAAATTTGAGAGAGAGAGAGAGAGGAGGGGTGGGGGGCTTTGGGTTGCGTGCTTGCCTTGAGAAACCTCTTTTTCCCTACAAAACACAAAACAAAAAACCCAACACGGACATGCAAAGAAAAACAAACCTTATGGCTCGAAGTTAGCTTTACCCAAAAACTAAATATTTAAAAAAATTGAACCTTGTGGCTCAAAGTTAGCTTTAGCCGAAAAACTAAATATTTTTCTCAATGTTTCTGATTTTCCGAGATCACACTAAGGTGCAGGGAAAAGAGCATACGCATGAGAAAAAAATCCTTCCTTTCTGTTTCTGATTTGCCCAGATCGCACAGAATCGCAGGGCAAAGAGCATACGCAGAAATGAAAGGTATAGATCCGGTTAAAAAAAAACTAAATAAACCGAAACCGAAATAAGCAGAGAGAAAAATAACAGTAAACTGCAAATAAACACTCTATACCTCCAGATCTTAAAAATGACGCAGATAGGGCTACCAGAAACCTTTTCGCGTGAAACGAAAGGGGTTCCTCACTGGAACAGATGCTCCGAACACAACAGAGCAGTCTTCTCAGACCGAAAGAAGTCAGAAACAATAGATCTAGGAAACGACAGCCGCATGCAGTTCGCTTCAGATTTGGATCACCAAAGGACGCGGCCCTCAAATAGCTCTGATACCATGTAGGAATTTACAGGGTAAGTTCCTCAGACAGAACACCAAAAGGACACCGCTCACAAACAGATCACAGATCAATACACCAGTATTTTGACGTGGTTAAAACCCTCAGAGAGGGAAACAGTCCACGGCCTGCGCCAACGTGGCTACTACAGGCAATTTATTAATAAAAGAATGAAAATTTACATAAGCTTCTCTCATGCACGGTTAACCTACAAATGACCCTCCATGCGCTTTAAATAGAATTCATGGACCAATCGGGTGTCAAGCCACGGATCAAGTGTCGGTAATACCGAGGAGAGAATGAACCGTCGGATCACTACATATCGTGACCATCGGATTGTAAGTTATAAAATGTACAACGGTAAAGAAACACACTTTACCTAACTCTATACCTAACTCTATACTAGACTAAGTTGAACTTAACTATTTCCTATGTGTCGGAATATCCTAACAGACATTAGCTTTCAACATCAATTTCGTATTAAAAAAATTGATGGGAAAACACTAATATGGGGCAAGAAGTATTCAACTACTGCAGAATGGGCACCATCACCAAGTTTGCAATTTTTGAAGTTCATTGCAGATCATCCAATATTTGCATAAAAAATAGTGTTATTACAATCAGTTGATGAAGTTCATAATGCACACAGACAAAATAGAGATATAAGTTATTCTGTTTGCCTAGAAGAAATTAGAAAATGTATTAGATATACATATGAGTACTTTGACATTGTGTTGAAGGCCCCAAACATTGGGGCTACAACAAGGGGGATACCTGCCCGGTCCGGACCTTGGTTGGCAGCTCCTTATCCGTTTGGTATAGCAGGTCCGATTGGGGATATGGGACCAGTTTCCCAATTCAGTGTGTGTGTGTGAGAAAGATGGGTATTTCTATTCTAAATGGAATAATTCTATTCTAATTCTAATCTAATGCTATGCTATTGTATTCTAATAAACAGAAAAAAATCAAAATTTAAGCTAACTCGGGGTGTGGTCTTTCTTCTATGCGATCTAAAAAGATTTCAAACAATAACTGCTAATAAAGATCATTTAGCTATTATAAGAAAAGAATTCAATAAGGATGAACTACTTCGTATAAGAAGTTAGACGAAACAATTGTGAAAACTTATCGCATAAATGAGATATTCATATACTAAGCATAAATAAATAGTTATCACTGTACAAAAGTGCCAAATGATAACTCAGGCATCCACGCAGTAATATATAAACAACTGAAAACTGAATATCACTTTAACGCATAAGAAGAAATGGTTAAGAGATAAAAGTACCATTTATAACTAGTCCTACTCATGAGCTTCAAGCGACAATTGATTTATCTCTCCTTGATTTAACATCTACTAAGAGTACATAAGTGCAACATCAGTAACATATATCAAATGCAAATATCAAATAAACATTGTTCCATTCATTCATCAAAACCTCCTCTGAGGGTGCAAAAGTGCATGTTCTGAGGACAAGTTTTTGATAAATTTCTAGACCCTTCCCTAAATGCATGAGAAGGGTTTAAATATTACTGACTAATTCTAAAAATAAATTATTACAAAATTAAAGGATGCAGTTTAAATGAATGTCCTCTTTTCAGGAAAATAAAACAAAATTAAAACTAAAATGGAAACTAAAATTAAACTATTTTTGTATTTGGTCTTTAAAATCACATGTATGCAACATCTGTTTAAGGAGAGTCTCCTAGCTAACTTCCGCTTTTAACTGGGCTGAGAAAACAGAATCTACAAGTAATGGCACCATTTTCTCGGCTGAATTTATGATGCACTTAACAGTCATCCATTGGCTATGTGGCTTTACCAAGTATGTCCAGTAACAATCCCAGTTTAACTTGCTTAGCCCTTGGATTACTTTGGCCTTTTCTTGAGCTATCTGTTTCCAATCTGCCTCTAATTTTTGTGCGTTCGGTAAGTATCCTGGAGTGGTTTCTGCGATCAAATTTTCCTTGTGTAAATTTTCATTTACACAATCAATAAGTCTGTTGGCTGCCATGGCTGCTCCTTCTGCCGCTTGTTCTGCCTCTCCGATTTGCTCATCCCATTTTTTAAAGAGAATTTCCTTATCATTTTCATTTATTCTTGGTGCACTTGCTCTTTTACTCTCGTCCTTTTCCTGCCAAGCCAAATATTGAGTCACCCGTTTATCAATTAGAGCATAGTCACTTCGCAATTCTACCACTTGATTAGTGGTTTTATCACTGATTTCACAATAATAACTCCACTGTGATATCTTTTGTCCCAATGATTCCTGCTATTGTAGTAATTGTTCGTTCAAGGAAATGGACTCTGTAATAAATTTTGTAAGCTTAGGTTCGCCCTTGTGCATCTCTCTTAAATCCTGTAACTGCTTTCCTTTCTCATCCAAACTTTTCTGATACCCTATCTGCATTTGTTGGAAGTCCTACTGCAACTTCTCAAGTTGTTTCTGTGCTTCATTATTAGCGTGGGCTTATTGCAATTGTTGTTGCAGTGCTAGTATCTAGTCTTCCCTTTCTTTTAGCAACTGTTGTACCTGAGATGCTTTGTCATAGTCGCGGAGGCATATGCTCCTGCGATCTGAGATAGTTTGGTGAGATTTTCACTAGGATTGCTAGTGGGATCTTTCCACAGGACGTCTAACTGTTCTGTGTTTTGAGAGAGCATGCTTTCCAATTTCCTTTTCTTCCTCTGTATTCTTACTACTGCTTTGTGTTGTGGGCTATAAAATATATCTAGGGGAGGGATTTCTTCTACTTTTAGTACAAGCTCAGAGGATGGAGAAATAGGAATATGCTCCATATTTGAGACTTCGTTGACTATTCTTGTGACTACTTCTTTTACTATCTGTGCATTGCTAACAGTTGTCTTCATGTTTTGTCCTTCAAGATTGATCAAGTCATTGAAGGTTTCCCATTCTTTGTCCAATTCAGCTATGACTGGCAGTGCTTGGATGACGAGAGGGGGAGGATCTTTTTGCAGGGAGGCAATAACCTGCAGATGTAGAGGTTCCTTTGACTGGGCAGTATCCTTTACTGACCCTTCGCTCTTATCTAGTTCATTTTCGGATATTTTAGAATGTTCAGACATTTCTTTTTCCGATTTGGACTTAGATCCGTTAGTACTTGAACTTCCATTGAGGCTAACAATTGGAGTTGGTTCTCTTGAGGGTTTTAGGCATAGTTTCTCTAAAGGAATACTGGCTAGCCTTCTTTCCCTGTATATTTTGAACCTTTGGAATTCTTCTGGAGATAGTTGGAATTGGGCTATGTGCAAAATTTCTTCCAATGTGTTTTTCTATTGGAATATATCATCAAATAAATCCTTTTCTCTAGATAACACCTTTATCTTGACTGTAGTTGTAAAATTGTGGGCAACCGCATGAGGGTCAAATGGCCTTCCAGTGAATTTGAATAGCTGTAAGCACGTGATATTATTTACTTCTGTCAAGGTGTGGCCTATATCGAATAGCGAGAAGGCCCCACAGGCTACAAGAAACTGTGGCCATATAGCCTTCTTTTTGTCTTTTAATTCTTTAGTTAGGCCACCTTCCCCACATGTTTGATAGGCGATCTCTTGGGCTAAGATTTTATCAGGGATATATAAAGGTAGCACATGAGGGGGTGTAGAACTTCTAAATACCCTGACATAAGTAAACAATTCTTCCCCGAACCATCTTGCGACAGTGAGGATGTCTACCTCTGCTTCAAGCGAGCATCTTGGAGTGTATTTATCGTACAACATTCTATAAAAGGGCAGCATAATTCCATGACAAATTTGGTAGACGTGTGGAGTGAACTGAGAGTCCCATAACTCTTTGTGATAGACATGGATGGGTAAAGGGTCTTGTGTTGTCCACTTCCAACCCATAACAGGAAACTTAGAAACATAACATATTACATCCATTATATATGCAGAAAGGTAAAAAGGAGGATAAATTCTCTGAGCCGCAACTCTTTTGGACCGGTAACAGACAATGGCGGTGACGAGGTTACCAGACAAAATTTTGGCCCAATCTACAATGGTGGCGTTTGTGGCAGCATCCAATAACGATAGCCATTCGGATGAGAATTTGTTGATATCTGGCATTCCTAATATTCTACAGAGCATGGCAGTAGCAAAGCAGTATGTAGAGGTGAGGGAACCAGTACTGTACATACTGTGTTTATCTTTCTTCAGCGGCTCATCTCTCCTGGACCAGTCTTTGGTAGTTTCTGCCAGGTCCGGGTTTTCTTTTACAAATTTCTCCATAAACTGTTTGTTGTAGGTTGCCTGTGGCTCCGGTAGATGATACATGAGCTTTAAATCCTGCGCAACGAATCAACCGATGAGTCCTTGATCATGAATTTTGAACTGTCTATTTTTTATTTTTGCGCTATCCAGTATCCATTCGACCATGTCTGTGTATGGGATGATTTTTGGCCTTGCTCCTATCCGATGTAAAAATGAGCAAGCTAGCTCTATGAGGGATGCTTCAGAAGAACTTTGTGAGCCTGCAATAGCCGTAACCTCCATTACTTTGGGATTCTCCTCTTCGAGCATATTATACATGCCTTCCCATGTAGCTATTCCCGTGTCTCTCTTACAAGCCGTATCTTTATACAAAGGTGCCATTTTCTCTTCTTCGGAGCTCGGGGCTTTACTTTTCTTTCCCATTTCAACCTGCATATTGCTTTGTATTGTCCTCTGTTCTCTGTGCCTGCCATTCACAAGTGAAGTGAAAAATGAATGACAAGGAAGGGTGATGGGAAAGTTTTTTAAATACCGCAGACATACCAAATATACCACCTTACGTGAAATGTTCTTTGAAGAGCACGCATACATATTCTATTAATAACTGACAACTAACTTCTTTATTAGAATTTGAATAGCATAACCATGAGTCAGCTTATGGAAACTACTTTTCTTGAATAATGTGGCTGAAAGATCTGCGATGGAGCGATTTTGCGATTTGCTTCGCAACATCCCAGATCGCAACATCGCAAAATCGTGATATAGATATGATATGACGTCGCAACGTCGCTTATCGCGAAATTGTGATATCGCAATATCGCAGATCGCAGGAATGTTATGTATGACAAATTTTTTTAACCCGTTCTTTGCGAGATGCAATCTTGCGATGGGCGCCATCGCACATCGGCAGATTTTGAAGTGTTTCATGTAAGTTATGTTGAGTGCGATGCGATATTTATTCATTATCTCTATCTTGCAAATGTTGGAATTGTGCTCGTGAGGTGGCATCCCGCGATATGATTTCTTTTAAAGATTTTTTTACCTTATGATAAACTTAGATTTTAAAAGTTTCTAAAGGGGCTTCCTAAGCTTATGATGGTAAATTTATTTGCGAAAAGGAAATGTAAGCACTACTTTGATTTCCTTGGATTTTATAACTAAGGGTCCCCCCTTATTTAGTATTAGCAATAACACTAAACAAGGAGGGGGGTTGTTGGTGGCCACAACAATTGGCGATTCACTTGAAAGAACCAGTTATCTCTGTATTTCTATTGAATTTTCTAAACTTCCAAAACAAAAAATTTCTCAGAAAGTTAAACTTTATTATGGAAAGATAAAGTACATTATGCTCTAACCTATCAATGACATTTTGTTTCAGCTATTTTCAATCTTGATTATTTGCTCCTTCAAGTTAGTCCTTGTGTTTACATTAGTCATTACTTGGTCTGTAAGGATAAAACAAAGTCTTCTTTGTAAACCAGTTTTAAATATGCTCATTTGTCGTAGGTAGAGCCTCTACTGCCAGCAGACGTTTGTAGCCTCGACAGGGTTACCTGTTACCCAACAATGATCCTGTATCCTACTTAAAGAAACCTACAACTCTCAAAGAAGAATCCACATCCACACTTATTGCTTTAATTTTTTTTTTCTTAAAGAACAATGTCTTGGTTTGGTAGCCCATTTATGACACAGTCATTCACTCGATTTATAACTTTGTTGAATAAGCTGGCTTGTGATGAGACCCCTTGCCTCTTGATTGTAACAATCTTGAGTCATTGCTGTGTTGTGGTATGCAGTATTTGACAAAGTTAGCAAGTTATAATATCTGTGATTATGATAAGCCGGCTCGTGATGAGACCTCTCATTCTTCAAGATGAAGTGTATCCTTGGATTGTTCCTTTGAAATTTGTGATTTCCTTAGCAGGGAGGAAGTAATTTTTTTCCTTTAGATAGCTCTAGACGACAATGATAGAGTCTTTTGGAAGTAGCTGTTCTACAGAGAATCTTTATTTTGTTATTGATACCTTCCATTGCACTGATATATAGCAATTTCTTCACTAAAGGTTGTTTTCATCAAACTTTATGAAGTTGAAACTAGTGTCATATCTAGGTTAGAGTCTTTAACTGTATCTTTCAATAATAAAGATCAATTTTCCAAAAGATTTTCTATTTATACAAGCAAAAAATCAAAATCTGAAAGAGAGTTGGTGTCTTTTTCGTAAATGCCTAATGTAACCATTCACAACTGGTTTTATTATGGGAGGATTGTTTTGAGGACGATCAAATTTTTTCTAATGAGACATAATTTTTCTTTTTTGATATTTATAAAATATGAAAAGGGCTAATTGCTTCATTTATTTTTGACCTACAGACTAACTAAACTAATTCTACTCCTATTCTAAAAATATATCTGAAATTGACTAGGTGTAGTCATATTTCCAGTGTAACCATTCTCTCATTTCTATTCCTGCATATATATACAGTTCAAATATTAGTACTAGAAACAAAACTCTTACTGAAATAAGAACGTTAAATGTGGAATAAGAATGTACAACTATTGTTAGAATTTCATTTAGAATCTCCTTCTTATGAAATTTTCTTTCCAATTGAATACCTATTGGATCATAGAAATATGGATGGATTTCTATTAAAGACTAATAAATGTTCAATGGAAGAGATAGCAGGCCAGACTGAAGATATAAATTTTTGGATTCAAAGCCCTAGAATTTATTATTAGTGTTACGTGTAAAAATTAAACTTTTGACAATTTTCCATGAAAAAAAAGTTTCCAAACATATTTCTTTAAATGGATCAATGAAGGATGGATGGAAATCTCTCAAATGAAATGGAAAATTTTTATTTAAATTGAGTTGTTGACAGATATGTAAAAATACCTCCTTTTGTTGATATTGTCTTTGATAGGATGAAATTTTTTGATCAATTATTGACATTGACTGAGGATGAAATTGAAATAGATTCTCATGTTCTTGAAAAACTTCAGTTTTCCAACAAGGTCGTACATCAACTGAATGTTTGATAGTATGGTACTCAGTATGCCAGCGTAATGGATCAAAACTCTGAAAATTACAATCTGAAAACATTTTTTTTTTTGTATGAAATAGGTAACGAAAAAATAGAATAAAATCACTATCTGTACAACTAGAGTTATAACACAGTTGGGATGGTTTTGTAATGATTTCTCTTTCACAAGGATTGGATAGAATTATAGAATTTGAGTGATTTCGACTTCCATCTTGTGAATCATAAAGGGAATCATGATTATGAACAGGCATGAAAGCTTGGTCATGATATGAATCATAGACTGAAATATTTTCTTGGATAATGAAATCATGTAGATGAGCCGTTGCTTTAGAATGAGGATCAGTTGAAATAATTTCTAATTTAAAGTACTTCTCATTCGCAGATGTTATTTGAAGTTTCTGCTGATTCTCTCGAGATAAATCAACATCTTCAATGTCAAAGTAATTATCATAAATGACTTCACAAGATTCTCTAGGTTTCTTTTCAGTTTCACCTAGTATATTCAAACAACGAGGAATAAGCATTTCATGTTTGTTAATGGCAAAAGAATGTTCTCTAATTGTTTCTTTATCTTGAAAATCACTTAATGGTGATTCGTTTAGACCAGCCTCTGTATTTTTTGCAATATCATTAATATCGAGGGGGGAAAAATTGTCATCATTAAAAATATCAGGATAAAGAGAAAAATGTGACTCTGAAGTAATGCATTTAAAAATATCTCTTTTTGAGAATTCTTGTGCATTATGTTCATCACAGATTTCAGGTTTTAGATCATACCTTGATGTGCTCGTGTTTTTTGGAAGAAAATTACTTTGCTTTTCTGACCTTGGCATTTGTTGAGTTGAGATCATATTTTCTGAATTTGCCTCAAAGTTGCTTTCAGATTCTAAGGTGACCTTTCTTCCAAAATTGCTGCTTTTGCCTTCTTGTATTCGATCAGAAATATCTTCTACGCTTTGTGAAACTTCTTCATCATAATTTATTTGCACATCCAAATTGCATTTCTCATTTATGTTAGAAGGGAATTGAACAAAGCTTAGACTAATTTCATATGAATCGGGAATAAGAGGCAACAAATAATTATGGTCAACACAATCTAATGATTCTTCACTTATGGGATCATTTTCAACACCAAATTTCAAACAATTCAGATGAAATCGAATATTAAAATCCCTAACAGACTCATCTTCTTTTTCCTAGATATTCAATTTCATCATATACCTAATCATAATCATAGAATTCAAATTTACAAATGAAAACCGTGACTAATTGATCCCAATTGTGAATTGAGGCAACTGGAAGGGTTCTACACCAATTTCTAGCTTCTGCTACAAATGTGAGAGTAAAAATTCTACATAAAATGCCTTTGTCCATTCCTTGAAAATTAGAGTTTGAAACACCTTGAATAAATTGAAGGGCATGATTAAAAGCAGAAGAATTTCTCTTACCATTGAATTTTACTTGAGACAATAGTCTTACCACTTCGGGTGGAGTGTTTGAAGATGCACGAACATGGATGCAAATCCAAATTGGAAGTTTAAGAGAGGCCATCCTAATTCAAATGTTAAAATTGAAAAAAAATCCAATAGGCAACATGTTTCAGGCCCTCCTTCTAGCGCCAAATATGTTGAAGGCCCTGAAAATCAGGTCTACAACAAGGGGATACTCGCCCGGTCTGGACCTTGGTTGGCAGCTCCTTATCCATTTGGTATAGCAGGTCCGACTGGGGATATGGGACCAGTTTCCCAATTCAGTGTGTGTGTGTCTGAGAAAGATGGGTATTTCTGTTCTAAATGGAATACTTCTATTCTAATTCTAATCTAATGCTATGCTATTGTATTCCAATATACAAAAAAACATCAAAATTTATGATAACCCGGGGTGTGATCTTTCTTCTATGTGATCTAAAAAGATTTCAAACAATAACTGGTAATAAAGATCATTCATCTATTATAAGAAAAGAATTCAATAAGGATGAACTACTTCGTATAAGAAGTCAGACGAAACAGTTGTGAAAACTTATCACATAAATGAGCTATTCATATACTAAGCATAAATAAATAGTTATCACCATACAACAGTTCCAAATGATAACTCAGGCATCCACGCAGTAATATATAAACAACTGAAAACTGAATATGACTTTAACGCATAAGCAGAAATGGTTAAGAGATAAAAGTACCATTTATAACTAGTCCTACTCATGAGCTTCAAGCGACAATTGATTTATCTCTCTTTGATTTAACATCTACTAAGAGTACAGAAGTGCAACATCAATAGCAGATATCAAATGCAAATATCAAATAAACCATGTTCCATTCATTCATCAAAACCTCCTCTGAGGGTGCAAAAGTGCATGTTCTGAGGACAAGCTTTTGATAAATTTCCGGACCCTTCTCTAAATGCATGAGAAGGGTTTAAATATTATTGACTAATTCTAAAAATAAATTATTACAAAATTAAAGGATGCGGTTTAAATGACCGTCCTCTTTTCAAGAAAATAAAACAAAATTAAAACTAAAATTGAAACTAAAATTAAACTCTTTTTGTATTTGGTCTTTAAAATCACATGTATGCAACATCTGTTTAAGGAGAGTCAGTTGGCTAATTTTCACTTTTAACTAGGCTGAGAAAATAGAATCTACAAGAGATGGTGCCATTTTCTTGGCCGAATTTATGATGCAATTAACAGTCATCCATTGGCTATGTGGCTTTACCAAGTATGTCCAATAACAATCCCAGTTTAACTTGCTTAGCCCTTGGATTACTTTGGCCTTTTCTTGAGATCTCTAATTCCAATCTCCCTCTAGTTGTTGTGCGTTAAGAAAGTATCCTGGAGTGGTTTCTGCAATCAAATTTGCCCTTTGTATATTTTCATTTACACAATAAATAAGTCTGCTGGCTGCCATGGCTGCTCCTTCTGCCGCTTGTTCGCCTCTCTTATTTGCTCATCCCATTTTTTAAAGAGCATTTCCTTTTGATTTTGATTTATTCTTGGTGCACCTGCTCTTTTACCCTCGTCCTTTTCCTACCAAGCCAAATATTCAGTCACCCGTTTATCAATTAGATCATAGTCACTTCGCAAGTCTACCACTTGATTAGTGGTTTTATCACTGATTTGACAATAATAACTCCATTGCGATATCTTTTGTCCCAATGCTTCTTGCTGCTATAGTAATTGTTCGTTCAAGGAAATGGACTCCGTAATAAATTCTGTAAGCTTAGGGTCATCCTTGTACATCTCTCTTAAATCCTGTAACTAATTTCCTTTCTCATCCAAGCTTTTCTGATACCCTATCTGCATTTGCTAGAAGTCCTGCTGCAACTTCTCAAGATGTTTATGTACTTCATTATTAGCACGGGCTTGTTGCAATTGTTGTTGCAGTGGTAGTATCTGGTCTTCCTTTTCTTTTAGCAACTGTTGTACCTCAGATGCTTTGTCAATAGTCGCGGAGGCGTATGCTCCTGCGATCTGAGATAGTTTGGTGAGATTTTCAGTAAGATTACTAGTGGGATATTTCCACAGGACATCTAATTGTTCTGTGTTTTAAGAGAGTGTGCTTTCCAATTTCCTTTTCTTCCTCTGCCTTCTTACTACTGCTTTGTGCTGTGGGCTATAAAATATATCTAGAGGAGGGATTTCTTCTACTTTTAGTACAAGCTCAGAGGATGGAGAAATAGGAATATGCTCCATATCTGAGAATTCGCTGACCGTTCTTGTGACTACTTCTTTTACTATCTATGCATTGCTGACAATTGTCTTCATGGTTTGTCCTTCAAGATTGATCAAGTCGTTGAAGGTTTTCCATTCTTTGTCCAATTCAGTTATGAATGGTGGTGCTTGGATGACGAGAGGGGTAGGATCTTTTTGTGGGGAGGCAATAACCTACAGATGTAGAACTTCCTTTGACTGGGCAGTATCCTTTACTGACCCTTCGCTCTTATTCGGTTCATTTCCGGATCTTTTAGAACATTCAGACATTTCTTTTTCAGATTTGGACTTAGATCCGTTACTACTTGAACTTCCACTGAGGCTAACACTTGGAGTTGGTTCTCTTGAGGGTTTTAGGCATAGTTTCTCTAAAGGAATACTGGCTAGCCTTATTTCCCTGTATATTTTGAACCTTTGGAATTCTTTTGGAGATAGTTGCGATTGGGCTGTGTGCAGAATTTCTTCCAATGTGTTTTTCTGTTGGAATATATCATCAAATAAATCCTTTTCTCCAAAGAACACCTTTATCTTGATTGTAGTTGTAAAATTGTGGGCAACCTCATGAGGGTCAAATGGCCTTCCAGTGAATTTGAATAGCTGTAAGCACATGATATTCTTTGCTTCCGTGAAGGTGTGGCCTACATCGAATAGCGAGAAGGCCCCACAGGCTACAGGAAACTGTGGCCATATAGCCTTCTTTTTGTCTTTTAATTCTTTAGTTAGGCCACCTTCCCCATAGGTTTGATAGGCGATCTCTTGGGCTAAGAGTTTATTAGGGATATATAAAGGTAGGACATGAGGGGGTGCAGAACTTCCAAATACCCTAACATAAGTAAACAATTCTTCCCCGAACCATCTTGCAACAGTGAGGATGTCTACCTCTGCTTTAGGCGAGCATCTTGGAGGGTCTTTATCGTACAACATTCTATACAAGGGTAGCATAATTCCATGATAAATTTGGTAGAAGTATGGAGTGAACTGAGAGTCCCATAACTCTTTTTGATAGACATGGATTGGTAAAGGGTCTTGTGTCGTCCACTTCCAACCCATAACAAGAAACTTATAAACATAACATATTGTATCCATTATATATGTGGAAAGGTAAAAAGGAGGATAAATTCTCTGAGCCGCAGCTCTTTTGGACTGGTAACTGATAATGGCAGTGACCGAGTTATCAGACAAAATTTTGGCCCAATCTACAATGGTGGCATTTGTGGCAGCATCCAATAATGGTAGCCATTCAGATGAGAATTTGTTGATATATGGCATTCCAAATATTCTACAGAGCATGGCAGCAGCAAAGTAGTATGGAGAGGTGAGGGAACGAGTACTGTACATACCATGTTTATCTTTCTTCAGCGGCTTGTCTCTTCTAGACCAGTCTTTGGTAGTTTTTTCCAGGTTCAGGTTTTCTTTTACAAATTTCTCCATAAACTGTTTGTTGTAGGTTGCTTGTGGCTCCGGTAGATGATACATGAGCTTTAAATCTTCCGTAGCGAATGAACTGATGAGTCTTTGACCATGAATTTTGAACTGTCTATTTTTTATTTCTGCACTATCCAATATCCATTTGTCCATGTCCGTGTATGAGAGGATTTTTGGCCTTGCTCCTATCCGATGTAAAAATGAGTAAGCTAGCTCTGTGAGGGATGCTTCAGAAGAAGTTTGTGAGCCTACAACAGCCATAACCTCCAGTACTCTGGGATTCTCCTCTTCGAGCATATTATACATGCCTTCCCACGTAGCTATTCCCGCGTCTCTGTTACAAGCCGTGTTTGTATACAAAGGAACCATTTTCTCTTCTTCGGAGCTTGGGGCTTTACTTTTCTTTCCCATTTCAACATGCGTATTGCTTTGTATTGTCCTCTGTTCTTCATGCCTGCCATTCACAAGTGAAGTGAAAATGAATGACAAGGAAGGGTGATGGGAAAGTTTTTTAAATGCCGCAGACATACCAAATATACCACCTTACATGAAATGTTCTTTGAAGAGCACGCACCCATATTCTATTAATAACTTACAACTAACTCCTTTATTAGAATTTAAAGAGCATAACCATGAGTCAGCTTATGGAAACTACTTTTCTTGAATAATGTGGCCGAAAGATCTGTGATGGAGTGATTTTGCGATTTGCTTCGTCACATCCCAGATCAAAACATCGCAAAATCGCAAAATCACAACATCGCAAAATCGCAACATCGCAAAATTGTGATATAGATCTGATATGACGTCGCAACGTCGCTTATCACGAAATCGTGATATCGCAATATCGCAGATCGCAAGAATGTTATGTATGACAAATTTTGTTAACCCGTTCTTTGCGAGATGCAATCTTGCGATGGGCACCATCACACATCGGTAGATTTTGAAGTGTTTCATGTAAGTTATGCTAAGTGTGATGCGATATTTTCTCATTATCGATATCTCGCGAATGTTGGAATTGTGCTCGTGAGGTGGCATCCCGCGATATGATTTCTTTTAAAGCTTTTTTTACCTTATGATAAACTTAGATTTTAAAAGTTTCCAAAGGGGCTTCCTAAGCTTATGATGGTAACTTTATTTGCAAAAAGGAAATGTAAGCACTACTTTGATTTTCTTGGATTTTATAACTAAGGGTGCCCCCTTATTTAGTATTAGCAATAATACTAAATAAGAACGGGGGTTGTTCGTGGCCACAACACATTGCTAATTCAGTTTGGTGGGAGTAATTTTTCAATAATCAAAGTGATATCATTTCAACAACAACAAATGAAGATATACCTTTGAAAAATCCATTTATTTGGCCACAAAATGAGTCGAATGCACAAGAGGAAATAAACATTGTTGAACAACAACAATCTCAAGGTATTATTAATTCTTCACAAGCAGTGGAAAGAGAGATGTATATTGGTTCTAGAAGATCTTGTGCACAATGTGAAGCCATGGAAGACCTTTACAGGGGTTTACTACAGGGTATTAAGGAGGGTTGCATGATCTCAGTGCTAACATATGGAGATCCCAATGGCTACCCATTCTAGGTTGCTAAAATTATAAAGTTCTTTACAGAAAATGAGGATGTTACAAGTGTTGAAGTACAATGGTATGCCACAAATACACACCTATTCAATGGTGTGTATAAGCTAGAGATGGTAGTTGACAAAAAAATGGTGGAAAGAGAAAAAGAAAGGGTACAAATATAAATCTTCGCCGCATAGACATATTAAAATTGGAGGATGTTGACATACTTGTTTATGACTTCAATTTAACAAAGAGAGGAAATCTTCGCTTCAAGACGATAGAGATTCTGAAAAGGTTGTTACCAGAAGGAACATTGTTGAGATGGGAGTTTGTTGAAACCAGTCGTAGATCTAGAAGAATTTTGAAACCTAAAATGATGGGCATGCATGTGGACTCAGATGGGGCACTAGTTGATGAAAGGGAAGAATATGGAACATCTTCATCAACATCCAGTCACTCATATGAAGATGTGAATTTTGATGGTGTGCAAGAAAATATGAGTGATTTTGAATAATTGTTTAAGACAGTTTATCTAACTGATGTATGCATCGTATCTTGAATAAAATTTTTGATTTCCATATGGTGTTAAATGAGAAGTTATGAGTCATTTTTATGTTGTTGGATCATTTTACTAGCATTTTTTTTTTAAATTTTGAAGATTGACCCTAAAAAAAAATCATTGTTCCAGTATAATCACTTTTTCATTTTCAAGTTGTATTCTACATGAAAATTTTGTTTTCACTGCCATTTTTAAACCATGTTCAAAATTGTCCCTAAGAAAAAAACATCGTTCTAGTATACACACTTTTCGTTTTTAGCACTGTTTTTGATGTTTTTTTGCGTTTTTTGTCCAGAGTTCCTGTTTTGAGTTTATAGTTCATGTTTCGAAGTTTACATTGTTCTAGGAAAAAACCCTAGAGAAAGAAGAAATGAATTTGACCATATATTGTAATGTATTGGTCGAAATTACCACTCCTCAATAAATCATGATAGAAGTACATATCAAGAAGAAAAAATAAATAGTGTTGATTGGTTCGGGAAGAAGATATAATTTTATTCATTGTACGATAGCCAAGGCATTGAATTTCTTCCTATATCTAGTACGAGAGTTTCAAGTGATGGTTTCAAGTGGAGGAACCATAAATTTCTCTGGAAAGTGCCATAATATCAAGCTATCCATGGGAGAATATGTATTGAATAGCCCAATGCTTTCCATTCTAATGGGTGGGGTTGATGTTGTACTAGGAGTCCAATGGCTACAATCATTGGGTACAATATCTTTTAATTTTCAAGAACTTTTCATGAAATTTTCTTTAGAAGGAAAGGAAGTTGAATTAAGGATTATCACAGGGAAACTAGGAAAAATAATCAGCTCTAATGGAATGACAAAGCTTCTAAATAAAGAACAAAGAGGCTTAATTGCACAATTATGTTCGCTAGAGGTTCCCACATCAAAATCATATCTTTCTCGAGATCTCAAAAAGTCTTGGAAAATCATTCCAATGTATTTGAGAATCCAAGAGGCCTTCCGCCTATTTGTGATAATGATCATGCTATTCATTTGATTCCAAGAAGCGTTCCTCCAAAAATCAGGCCTTACAAATATCCATATGTCCAAAGGAGTGAAATTAAATGTATGGTTGTATAAATGCTATAGTTTGGTATAATTATCCAACCAAATTCGATAAACGAAGCAGGGGATGAATGGAAGAATGATGTAGCAGGGTGGTAACTCATTTAAAAGTTGCAGAAGATCCTAGTTCAAACAATATTTCCAGAACTTGACAAGGAAGGAAAAATCATATTGGAACCTGAAGCAGTCATAGAACTCAGAAATCAACAACTACAAAATCGATCAATTTCAGAGGATCTTATCAAGTGAAGAACTTACCGGCTGAAGATTCCACATGGATTGATGACAACTTTATACAAAAGAATCTAGAACTACTCAAGCGTTGAGGACAACACTCTTTAAAGGATAGGGGCATGTTAGGTCCCTATACTACTAGTGTAACCCCTATTTTTATTAGTCCAACCCCATAATTGTATTGTTGTGCCCATTTAGTCCCCTTCTTGTTATTATTGTGCCCCATAGAAGCCCACTATTGTTATTTTTGTGCCCTTATATTATTAGTGTTATGTCGTGTCTAATTATATTATGACCCCTTAGACTCCTATATATAGAAAGGAGCTTTTTTCATTTGTATCATCTAAGAATTGTTCATTTGTGTAATGTAAAGGAGGTTACCCCCTCGAAGAGGCTGAATAATAAGGCGTTTATATTTCTTTTATATCTTTTTGTGAAATGGTTTCATAACATCACATTATATATAAATAATAATAAAACATTATTTCCTGGAGGCTTACCTAAATGGAAATCAAGACCCTTTTCCATTTGGACATCACCTTGTTGGACCAAAGAGTTCATAGATACTTTTTTACAAGCCATTATACACAACAAAATAACATAGTAATTTAATATCCTATCTTACTTTTTGTAGCATCAAAGCTATTCTAGCCTCGAAACTTTGTGGAGAGGATAAAACATAGGAGTTCCCCATAACTGAGAGATTATTTATCGAAATTCCACATAGAAGTGTCTCAATTAGATTATTAGCCTATTTTTTTAATATTTCCTAAGTCTAAACTTAGGAAATTTGGTTAATTAATTAGTATTAATTGAGATAAGGTGTGAATAATCTACAAACTCATATGAATCAAATTTGATATGATCTTGGCCCCTAATTAAGTTTTAATCTTGGTCATTGGAGGTCAAACAAAAGATTATAACAAGTCAATGGGTAAATGGAAACACAAACACTTGAGATCGATTTTCTTGGAGAGTTCGATTTTCTAGAGAGCAGCAGTGGTTTTTGGAAGAGTTTGAGCTGGATAAGGAAGCAGAGATAGAGAGGGGAAGGGACACTGAAACCAAAGCAATATTTTCCTAGATCAGTGGATTACTTTGCATAGAGGCTAAGAGTTTCTCTAGGAGGCCGCGTTTTTCTCTCACCTTCAATTCCAGTGGCCAGGAAGGGGTTCCAAAGTTCCAAAGAAGCATTTTCCTAGTCAGCAATAGGCAGGATGGATATATTCATAGTTGAATTAGGTAGCACATGTGGCAGGAAGCTCCAATGTGACATAGAGCTTGTGGAGGCCCACTTGGATGACTAGCTTTTTAGTGGTAGTCAGGTTTCGAGATTGCTCAGAGTGAGGGTAATTTCCCTCAAGAAAGTTTTGCTAGTCTTTTCTCTGCAGGATTGCCAACTTTTAGCATCCATATTGTTCTCAAATTATTTCACTGTTTTATAATAATTAAAACCCTCATCTGTGGCACCGATTTTCCAAAGTTGCGTTTTTTCACGGATATTTGTCCAAAAAGAATTGTGTCAATTTTATGTGTGCGTGCTATAATATTTATTAGTTTAAAATGCTATTATTTTAGGCTTTTCCATTTGTGAAGGTTGCAGTGTGATTTATTCAATATTTTTCGTAGCAAATAAACTGTTAATTAATTAATTATTAGAATAACTGCTTCTAGTTGCTACAATAGGATTTCAATGGTGGAATTTTTACATGGTATCAGAGATTGATTGATCACACGAGGAAGCTTGGAAGCAAAAACATAAATCATTGTTCAAAGGGAGTAGTAGGATGAATTTTGGGGGCTACACAGAGCCTAAGCCAGGTAGTTCGAATTGTTGGGTAGATCGATTTTTCAGTGTGGGTTGGAACAAAAATTTAACTTTCTATATTAAGTGGTTCCAACAGGCAGAGGAAGCAACAAATCAATTATTTTTGCTCGGAATATTCCTTGTTTAGGTGCATAAGGGTTCAAGAACAGTAGAAAAATCAATTTCGGGTGGAACAGAAAAGCACACATCATTGGAAATTTCTCTCAGTGGATCTCAAGTTTTAGAGATCTGATTTTTCCAGTTGCAAATTGGTAGTAGCTGTGGTTAGTTTTCGTCACTGCAGAAGGGAGTGTGACTAGTAGATCCAAAATCCAAGCAAAGGGAAAGAGGGAGTCTCCAAAATATATTTGTAAATGGTCACAACCAGGCTTAGGTATCAAGATGGGTTAGAGGGAGCCTACAAATTTTCATCTAGAAGGTCAGGATGACCTTTATGTTGAATGAATATGATCTCAAAGCCTATGTGGATAGTGTGGTAGCAGTACCCTAGGATGTCGTTCAACTCAACAAATAAAGGAAGGAAATGGAGAAGGAAAATTGATTGATTCTAGATGAATTTTGGGACCATCTAGTCTCACATGTGGCAAAAGAAGGAACAACCAAGGAAATTTGGGATGCTCTCATCTAGCTACATTAGGGCACTTTCGAGCAGTGGAAGATGTTCCTGCAGGAGTAGATGAGGTGCATCAGGATGATTATGGGTGAAGGCATAGACTCCTTCCTCACTAGGATTTAGGAGGTCTGAGATTAGCTTGTAGCTGTTGGGGAGGCACCTCAACCTACAGAGCTTGTACGATTGGCATTGAATAGTGTCTCAAAGGAGTGGTAGGTGTTTCTCCAAAGTATATTGGGTAGATACACATTTCCTATATGGGACAAGATGTGGTTCAACTTACAACAAGATGAGTTTAGGCCGGCTTTATTGAAGAATACCATCAACAAAAGCCACAACAAGGGCATGGAGTGTGAAGAGGAGAATGTGGCTCTAGAATCCAAGGGCCCTAGCTAGGGGCAATTGTAGGAAAAGAAGAAGAAGGATCTTCCTAAAGTTAAGTGCTTCAGGTGTGGCGAGCTCGACCACTACAATACTTAATGTCCTCTCAGGAAGAAGAACAAGCAGGAGAAGTAGGACCAAGAGACAACATCTACTGAGATAGACAAGTTGTCCTCCTAGTTGGAGGAATAGTTTGTTATGTTTAGATATATACCTCCAGAAGAGAGGTGGGGCAACATGGAGCTATATTCGTAGAGTTGCAGAGACAGGAAGGGTCCTTGAGGTTTACTCGTCATGTATCATGACCTTGCTATAGGGGCCCATAATATTCACTAGTAGGATGGATTAGTGTCAGTGATGTAGTCATATTCCAGAGTGATAGTTGTAGACTAGTTGAAATTAGGTGCTAAGGAGTGTAGTGCAATGTTGACAACAGAGAAAGGGGCTCAGTAACATACTTAGGAGCAATGTAAATTCTTCAGTAGATAGTGCAAGTGCTAGTAGCAGTGAGGAATCGGGAGATAGATGTAAAAAACACATTTGATTCAATATTTAGGATGCTTCTCAGTTGCATTTTTTGTAGTTGCAACAACACGTAGAGTTGGAAGCAACATTGTAGCGTGAGTAGCTACATAGATGCAACATCAGAGTTGCATAGTGGCTGGTGGGAAATGGCAGCCAATCACAATGGCTAGACATCAACAACGTAACAAAGGATGATACAAAGACAGGGTCTTGTAGTAGTGGTGCAGCACTAGAACACCTTCGTTGCTAAGAGGGAGTGCTACTTTTTGTAGAATCAAAGGTGTTTTGGTATCAAAACTCTGGGAGAGGCTAAAATGCAAGAGTTCTACATAACCTAAAAATTGTTTTTGGAAATTCCTCATAGAGGTGTCTTAATTAAATTACTAGCCTATTTTCTAATATTTCGTAATTCTAAACTTAGGAAATCTGGTTAATTAATCAATATTAATTGAAATAAGGTGTGAATCATCTAGAAACTCACACATATCGACTTTGAAATGATCTTGGCCCTTCATTAAGTTTTAATATTTGTCGCTTGAGTCCCAATAGAATATTATAAGAAGTCGATGGGTAGATGGAGAAAACTCACACTTGAGACTAATTTCCTTAGAGAATTCAATTTTTTAGAGAGAAACAATAGTTGCTGGAAGAGTTTGAGCCAGAGAAGGAAGCGAAGATAGAGAGGGGCACGGACAATGAAGATAGAGGATGATTTTTCCAGATCCAGTGATTACTTTATAGAGAGGTCGACATTTTCTCTAGGGGCCTATATAAAGGCAGTACAGACCCTCAAAGGGAAGTTCGCTTTTTTCTTAGGAGAATACGTCTTCTATTCTAGTGGCCAAGAAGGGGTTCCAAAATTCCAAAGAAGCATTTTCCTAGTGAGCAGTAGGCAAGATTTCTAGATTGGAAGTCAACTCAAGAAACATATGTGGCGTGCTGCTCCAATGTGACGTAGAGCCTACGTAGGCCCAATTGGATGACTAGCTTTTCAGTGGAAGTCAAGTTTTGGGATTGCTCGGAGTGAGGGTAATTTCCTTAAAGAATTTTTTTTGAGTATTTTTTTTTTGCAGAATTGCTAATTTTCGGCATCTAGATTGTACTTGGATGATTTCGTTGCTACATAATAACTAAAACCCTTAGCTGTTGCACCAATTTTACCAAGTTAGGTTTCTGAGGACATTTGTCAAAAAATAATTGTGTCAATTTTATGTGTGTGTGCTAGAATATTTCTTAGTTTCCAGCACTATTATTTTCCACACTTTTATTTGTGAATGTTGCAGCGTGATTTATTCGATTGTTTTGTGGAAAATAAATTTCTACTTAATTAACGATTAGAAGAATTAATTCCAGTTGTTGCAATAGCTTTTGAGTGGTGAAATTTTCACATTATAATAGGACAAACCAAACATCAAGCTATGGTTGGTAGAGCATTTTCTTGAATATGTTGATCAACTGACTGTTCCTGCATCTCAGTCTGTTTAGACCCAAAATGTCTTAGGTGTCATCAAGGATGATGGGATTCACTTGTGCTCCCTACAAAATACATGAACTCTCTCCCTCAAACTCGATTTGATCTTCATATGTCATTTGAGAAAATTTTCTTCCTATTCTAAATATTGCTTTACACATTGCTTCAAACTTTCCCTGAAAGATCTTGATGGCATGGATAATGTCCCACTACTATTCCTCCTTATTTTTTAGAGCCCAAGCAATAATATTTTTGAAAATCGACTAAGTCTTTGTTATTCTAAAAACATTTGTCTCTAAGGGCTAAGAGTATACCAAGTCTCTAACCCATTCATCCAATTATTCCAGGATTTGAATATTAATACAATTTTTTCTTTTTTCCTTCACCATTTTTTTAATTTTGCAATTCTTGTTTTAGCTAGCTCAAGGAACCTTTTATGGAAGAGCTTGTTTACATCTATGGCCTCCTTTTCAACTCTAGCAACATGCTTTATATTCCTAGAACCCAAGGCCCTAAAGAAGAAATCCTTGTGTTTTTTCCCAATTCCCACTTTTGGAGCTACCTCATTTGATTTCATCTTGTAAATGATTAGTAGGTTAGTAGAGAAATAAAAAATCCCATGGTTGTAACATCAAAATTAACTGAGGGCGTAGGGATCCCAACTACGTCACCATAGATTAGAGCCTTAAACTCAAACAACCTCCCAAATAACTAAAGAAGCACACTTATCCTTGTGGACTAGAGAACTACCAATCCTCCTTACTCCAACCTAGAAATTTAACAAAAACAAAAGAAAAAAGCCGACAAAGAAAAGATAATTACTTGAGGCACTGAGACACTGAGTTTCCATTGTTATTGTAGCTGTGTTACTCCAAGGAGGCATTTATTACTTCCGGCCATTTCTTGAACTATTTGAGTAAGTTTTTTCATTGTTAAATATCTATACCCAAAATCTTGTTAGAATACCCATAATTTTGAGTTTCATTTTCCCCTTGCTCATTGAAATTTCATTGTGAGATCACCCTTTGGATATGCCTACATAGATCACAATACCTTCCATTTGAGAGAATTATAGAGAATGGAAATCAAACTCCTATACCTACTCACTTTCTCTTGGTTCAATGATCATTTTAGTACCATATGGGAGGGAGTTCATACCCCTTATAAACTCACACATATCCTTTCGTACAACTATTAAAATCATGTCAATCAATTAATTAACTTAAATCCTCGACATTGAATAACCAATCAGGGGGTGTAAACTTGCAACATACTAACATTGTATGTGCAAAGTTTAGAATATTAATGGACCATATAACCTATGGGAAAGACTCTTTATCTTCTAATCTAATATTGTTAAACAAGAGTAATACTTTGAAATCCAAATAACTTGAAAGAAATGCTACAAAGATCTCATTCGAAGGATGGGAAACTAAGAGTAAGGTTTTGTTGGGCACAAAGGACAATATTTGATTCAAGCAATATTTCTAAGTGTTCATGTCTTGTTTATTAAACAAATGTTGTTCTCAACTTCAATGAGACATTCTTTTGCAACTAGTGTCAAAAGAAATCACACATGTGAAAGTGAAATATAAATCAAATCACTGTGCAAAATTCATGGTAAATATTTGATCACTTAGTTGACAACACACGTTTTCTTAATACACAAGTTGCAATCTATCATTATACTTGAGGTAAAGTGTTCATGAAACAAAACCTAAAATTACAAACTGTTAGTCCTTTAGTGAGAGATCTCGTCTTTGCAAAAGAGAGAGACACAACATAGCATAAGCAATGAAGACATAGTAAATGAACTATTGAATGTAACAAACTAATCATGAAAATAATACGAAAATGAACTGCAAACTAACACTGACTGCTAATGCTACACTTCAAAGTAAAGAAAACATAGCAACATGGACTAAATTGCTTGGAAAAATACAACACTATGATCAAATCATGCATAGGTGTTCACAAAACACGAGCCTTAACCACTTTATATTAATCAGCGATGAAGTTCAGTAATAAATAATCGTTTACGCTATGTATCTCATTGATTTAATGAACTTCAAATGATTATACAGATGATATAATCTACTACATTATTTTTCACACTAGTTTATACAGTTTTTACATATTGAAAATGAAATACAAGTTGACCCTATTGAATGCCTTGTTTCACGTGTTGGAAACATCAAGTATATATACCAATGGGGAAAACAAGGTAGTCGTGGTTTCTCCAACAAAATTACACCATGATTGCATTGTATAGTGTGAGATTAGCATGGGTATCAAGCATTAATAAATAAACTTTTTAAGGGTATTGTTATTCATGCAGAAACTTTGGTCATAAGGTTGTCCATTCTCGAGCTTATCTCAAAGATAATTATTCAGTAATGAATCTTATCAATCCTCAAAGAATAGGGACACTAGGCAACGGTTCTCAATGAGTTGAATTATTTACGTAAAACATATTGTAACTGATATACAAAAATTCAATGTAATTGAGTTTCTTGGACTTATCAAACCAATTACTATTATGTTGGTGATTCTCTCTATTCAAATATTTCAAAGAAATAAAAGAAATCTTAGAAACAATGAAAATTTTGAGTATCCACACTTATTTGAAAACATAACAAGTTTTTATACTTTTTAAAATTCCAACTTTATAATATATGATTATATATATTTTTTATAATGATTAAGTATTAAGGCTTTTTTATATTAACTTTGAAAGATTTTTGACAATTTTTAGAATATCATGCTTTTATATTTAAATTTTTAATTAATCATATTTTTAATTAAAAAATAGATAATGTAAAATTTAATCCGAAATATCATTTTCCAAAAAACTCATTAAAAAAGAATTTTGTAATTTTGTAATTTTTTGAAAAAACAAAAAAAACTAAGAGAATGAAAACTAAGAAAATTAAAAATATTAACTTTTAGATATGTATAAACAAATGCTTAAAATTACAACTCGTTTATTTATATATATGTAAATATCACCATGTCCTTTGATCTCATATCCACTATCATCTCCTAAATAAATTTTCGACCCACATGAAGTTTCTTCAAGAAATTCAAACCAGTCCATCTTACCAAGCATATGTGAGGATGTGCCAGAGTCGACATACCATATATCGTCCTCATCTCCCGTTAAAGCTGAAAGAGAACAATCGACTATAAATAGTCGAAGTTCATGGTTGTGGTCCTCTTATTCCCCAACAAAGTAACCCTTATGTTTTCTCTGTTTGTTTCTTCCTTCATCTGCTTGCCTCTTATAAAACTCTCTAATCTGATGACCAGCTTTTCCTTAGTAAAAACATTTCTTGATGGGAAAATCATTAGTAGACATACCTTTAAACGGTCTCTTATGAAATGTTTTGGCTCCTTTCTACTGCTGTTGCTGGTACGGTTGCTGGTGCTGTTGCTACTTCCCTCTGTACTGTCCCCTTTTTGCCTTCAAAGAAAGGTCATTGCTCTGAGTTTTCAAATTTTGTCGTCGCTCTTCATCCTGTAGCAGGATCCCAGCCAGCTCTTCAAATGAAGGGGCTTTCTCCCTTGCTGACAGCCCTGTGATGAACGTCTGGTATTCATCAATCATTTGTTCAATGTGAGCGTGACCAGATCTGAATCGAAAACTTTCTCTTTGATTGCTCCTAATCTGTCACTCAGGTCCTTGACTCTGGCAATGAATCCAACAACGAACGCATTCTCCTCCATATTCAATGCAAACAGCTTGCCTTTAAGTGACAAGACACAGTTTGTATTATGCGTCTCGTACAGGTTTTTGATTGTCGTCCAAATGTCAACGACCGATTTACAGTCTCTAATATGAGGGATAACATTGTCCTTGACGAAAATTTTCAATATGACCTTTGCTTTTGTCTCCCTTTTATCCCAATCTTATTCTTGTGTTGTTGTTCCTGCTTTCGGCTCATTTCCTGTGATGATCGCCCACGCATTTGTACTTTCAAGCAAAGTCTACACCTTGAATTTCTAGTTGTTGAAATTTGATCCATCGCATTTGCCACACTCGTGGAGATATGATTCTAAAATGTTATTCATATTGACTTATACCAAATCCAAACCTCTGTTTTGCTGAAAACAAACTTTTACCTTCAATGTGCCACCACTGAGCAAGTCCGATCTGCTGCCACCGAACAAGTCCAGAACTTCAATGCGCCACCACCGGGCAATACGCCTCCACCGGGCAAGTCTGATCTGCTGCCACCGAAAAGATTTGGAACTCTAATGTGCCACCACTGGGAATGTCCGATCTACTTCCATCGAGTAGATTAGGAACTTCAACACGCCACTACCGGGCTACTCTGATCTGTTGCCACCGAACAGATCTCAAAATTCAAAGTGCCACCACTGGGAAACTCTGATATGTAAAAAATTGCAGATTTTTCAAAGAGAAAGAGGTTGGCTCGTTGGCGCTTCTCAACAGCTACGGATCCGCACCATAAGCACATAAGCAAAAACGATTAAGTGTCACAAAATTGGCGTGATTAACAGCTACGGATCCGTGTCAATGGCAGTTTCGTTTTCTCTGGCGCGATTATTAGCCTCAAACCCACGCCAAGGGCGCGTCTATTTGTTAAAAACCCATGCCAACCCGCTTCTGCTCACAAATGGCGCACAACAAATCCGTGCCAATCCTTTCTCGTGCTCAGAGATGATCAGTCATCTGAGACCCGTCTTCAGGTGTTACTGCAGTGCACCTGATACTCCACTGCCACTAGAGTTATCTAATAAATGATGCATCCTAAAAAAGAAAAAAAAAATAACGTTGTCCCTACTCTGAGCTCTGATACCAAGATAAAAATCAAACTTGAATTAAAAAGAAGGAGTTACAGCTCACAAGTGAGTACTGCACCTGGAGACTGCACTCATACAAAGAGAACTCTCTTTGTACACTCTACTATTCATGAATAAGAGATTACATCACTAAGTACATCACTAGAAATCAGGTAGTTGCAAACAAACTCCTAAACTCTAGGAACAAATCCTAAGCTAAGGAGATAGGTTACAACTAATGTAACCATTTCTCCATTAATACAAAATAATATTAATTATTTTCAAATAAAACTCTGCCATAGCCCCAGTTTCTGTATCAATATTACTGTTTGTTTCATCTTCCTCTGTATCAAAATTATTTCTTGTTTCATCCTCCTCTGTAACATTGCTAATTATTTCTTCCTCTGTAATGCTACTATCAGTTTCTTCCTCTTCGGTGCAACTGCCACTTAATTACTAATTCGGTTGCAAAGTCACTGATGCCAATACTAACAACTTCATAATTGAAATTGAATTTATATGTATAATTTTCCAGGTATCGTTTGATCTGGGGCCACGTGAATTTGGCATTCCAAATAATTAGAGTTCAAGAGGAATAATAGACTGCATAAATCCTCTATAAATCTAATGACAATTACATTCTCCGTAAACCTAAACGTTAAGAGATAGCCTTCACTCTCCTCATTTTCACTTTCATCAGTACTGATAATTCTGATTCTCATGCAATCTATGCTCTCTCCCTGCCACTGTTCATGTAACTCACATATACCAACATTCTGCATGAAATTCTGTAATTTCCTTATACTAACAGTCTCCAATTCCCTTATACTAACAGTCACGCTACACACCACATACTAAACCTCCTCACTCAAACCTAGAAACCAACCAAAAAAACCAAAGAAAATAGCCAATCGAAGACAAGATAATTACTTGGGACATTGTGGCATAGACTCTCCGATGTTATTGTACTCTTGTTACTCCAAGGAGGCCATTCCTACTTCCCAGGATTGCTTGAACCAATTGAGTAAGTGATTCTATTGATAAATAGTCATTCGTATAATTTGACAAAGAATGAAAACTAAAATTCCATTGATAAATAGCCATTTGTCTAATTTGACAAAGAATGAAAGCTAAAAAGTAGTGCATAGGTTGTTTTTTTCCATATTTAAAATGGCTAAATAGATTATACTGTAAACATTAACATTAATGATAGGATTGAAATCGAACTCAACACTTGTAGAGTAGACTTGAAGTAAAATTGAACAGTTTATAACACCCTGCAAACAACATAATCAAATGTAATGACACCTAACTGACAATAAAATTAATATCTCTCCACACAATCTAGTTAAAATACCCATCGTTTTGAATTCCGTTATACCCTTCTTCACTGAAATTTTATATCATGATAATACCTTTGCATATTATTCCACAAAACACAATACCTTCCATTTGATAAAATTTAAACCAAATTCCTATACCTAATCAATTTTTCTATTTCTATTGGGTCAATAGTCATTTTAGCACCATATGTGTAAAGCCTTCGGTTGTGTAGTGCGGTTGGGCGCCGGATGACTGGGCACGCGCACACGACGGGCGGTCATGCACGACCGAACGACAGTTGAGCAAGCGGTTATGCGACGAGCTGCGGTAGATATGCGACGAACTTATGCGATGTTATGATGGGCGAATAAGTGCTATGTGATGGATTTTATACCCACGTTTGAGGTTTATGATGGGGGTTGGCCGACCTACGTTGGGAGTTAAGGCCGACTTGGTAGAACGCCCAAACGGTGCGATGGAGGGGTGTGTGGGCGGTCGGTTGGGATGCCCCACCCACTGTTACGATGGGTATATACACTTGAGCATTGGAACACTTGGAGAACACATTCGTACTTGATCATACGCACTCCTCTCTTGGAGTAAGGCACTTGTGTGCAGTTTAGAAGGGAGATGAGCGCATAGCTCATGCGTTCCCTTGGTGAGTCACACTTGGAAACGCTCTTGGTGAAGTGGTGAACGCGTTGGGAAAGATGTGCCCGAAGTGATCGTGCGGAGGTGTTGTTGTGTGCGACAACTTGGCGTGGGCGTCTTGGTGACTTGGGTGAGCGCCCGCCCATCATGCAAGTGTGCACGAAGACTTGTTAGAGTGTTGGGTTGTGGACGGAGGTGTGGCTTGGTGGGAGGCGCGTGTGTGCGGCGACTTTGAGGTGCGCCCGAGTTGGGCGAACGACACGATGGTGTGATGGGGTGAACGAAGGTTTGGTTAGTTGTGCAGCGACCGTGCAGAGGTGCCAACGAGTTGGGCAACCGAGTTTGCAAAAGTTGTATATTTGGCTAAGTGTAAATTTGGGGTTTCCCAAGATTTAACTTGTGCACTGTAAAAATGAAAGGTTGTATAATATATTGTTGGGCAGACTCATATTGCAGGGAGTTGCCCCTCCCTTTATACTGTTGCATTTCTCTTATATAATGCTATTGATAATGAATGTGTATGGGTGTTTATTGGTATAAAGGCACATAATATAATAATACTTGGTTGAGAATCACAAACTAATTAGGAGAAAGTGAATTTAGGCGTAGTCCATGTGCACGAGTATTGTTACAAAGAAAGTGTTCGGTGGTGCCGCACCTCACCGGTACAGTTGAAAGACCACCGTAGGCTTGGGGGCGTGACAATTGGTATCAGAGCTTGGTTGGAGTTGGTTAGAGCAAGGTTGCTTGTGACGAAGTGACAGTGGAAGCAGGTACTTGCAGGTGAAGGAAGCTAGTTTCACATACAAGTGGAAAAAGGGTCGGTTCATGGTTACAGGGAACTTGGTGAAGCTGGTGAAGGTTGGAACTGGGTGTCGTAGAATTGGGCAGGTGGTACTATGTGCTGGTCATAAAATTTGGGCGCTTGTCAGGTGGGAAAGTGGGACTGCGTGTGGGTAGGTATACACAGTTTGGGCCTTTATGGACCAAACGAAGTGCGAACCGGGGAAGACATATGACAAGGCATGGCAGTTTTGGAAGAATGCGAAGGGAAGATCTTGCTTACCTTATACAGGTTGAAGCGGATGAAAGAGGAGAATCCCCGGATTCGAGAGAAGCTTGCAGTCTTGGAAAAGAATGTTGAAGATGAGCTTCTTCAACTTGGTTTGACAATGGAGCAAGATGAAGTTGCAGATTGTGCAAATGAGGAAGAGGAAGCTGTGGTAGTTGAAGATGTTGTAGACATGACCATGATGGAGAATGAACTTGAGATTGATCAAGTTGGACCAGGATCGGTGCAGTTTTCAGACATGTATGAATGAGGGTACTCTCATGGAGGAACCTCGTGATGATGATGATGTAAGTACATTTGATACTTTTGTTTCATTCGAGCACTTGGTAGATGGACCATATGCAGGGAAGGCCAAAGTCAGTTTTTCGATGCTAGGGAGCATCTTACCATGGATGACTATGATGAGACCTTGTATGGAGAAGCAAGGATTGTTGATTGTTGCAGAACTTGCTGGGGTTGTTTGTGACCTTATGATGGAATGTACAAAGGCCTGTGACAAGGTAGGAACATGATGATCGTTGTGGATGAAGGGGTCATGCTTTAGCCACATGGCTAAGTGCCTGACATGACTCATGGACAGATTGGAGGAGGGCACACTCTTGGGTGGACTTCACATGGCCGAGACCAAGAGCAAGTCTTGGAGGAACCTTTGGTGGAGGAGCTATGATGGAGAGACTCATGTGATGATGATATGGTTGGGTGACCGAGTTCAGTAGACCGAAGATTGCAGACTTGGATGAGGATGACCGATTGTTGTGATGGGTCTACTTGGTTGGACTACACGAGCAACTTAGTCATGGACATTAGGTTAGAGGCATGGAGCATGACAGCCTTATGCAGGGACATGATGCACGAGCACTTGTAGAGATGTCACTTATGGGCATCCAATGAGGAGTGCCAAGGCAGGGATGTTGTGCAGGTGGGTTTTCTAGTGTTACATGGAGACTAATTACTTATGAGCCTATGGAGAGGTTGTGCACTCTTGTACAACAAGGCCATGGACTTGGATGGAGTTGTGAGTAGACTATGGGGCATTCTTTCTACATGGAGAGCTGAGGCATCTTGCAGAGACCTTTGGGCCGAGACTTGTATGCTTGCTAGAGTGTTGGTTGGAGGTGACTCATGGAGCTCATGATGACATGAGATTGTTGTGACTTTTGGGGACTTCATATATGGTGGACTTGGAGGATCTGATGCATTGAGGAGCTGAGGTCAGAGACTTTGATGTAGGATGGGGTGCATACTTTCAAGTACATGCATGGGACATGGCTTGAAAGAGTGACTTTATGTGGAGGATCAATATAAAGCACTTTGGAGTGATGGAGTTACAATGATGATGATGCCTTGGTGGCAACACTTGGGTATGGGTTGAGCCGAGACTCAACTACTTTTGACACATGGGAGCTGATTGATCTATGATCATGGGCAACACATGGATAGATGAGAGAGGTGTATACTTGCTTCTATGGCAGACTTGAGGGATGGACATCATGTTACAGATGAGATGAGGACTACTTCATGGACCTGAGCATGGTTTACTTATGGAGATGGATTCTTGATCGAGTTTAGGATGTGACAGGGATGTTTTGAGAAACGAATGATGATGACATGAGGATGTGCATTCTCATGGTTTGAGCGTGATGGTTGGATTGATCACCCGACTAGTTCAGACATGGGGACATGTAGTGTACAGAGATATGTTAGCATTGTGTTGGAGTATCATGGCAGAGTTTGTTGGGTATACGACCAAAGTCCCACATTGACTAGAAGTGGGGAGGATCATGTGTATATAAGGATGGACAAATATCTCCATTGGTATGAGGTCTTTTGGGGTAAGTCCAAAAGCAAACCCATGATGGCTTAGGCCCAAAGTGGACAATATCATACCATTGTGGAGATATGTGGTGTCCAGAGTCCTTACAAGTGGGATCCGAGCCATGCCCCGAAGTTAGCCAAGTGGATGAATCCTCGGAATGCCAAACGAAGGTGGTGGCCATGGTAATATCACAATGGGATTGGTGGATGAGCTCGATAGGCGGTGTGCTCCGGATTCTTCATGGACATGTCCTGGTCCCAACACGGTGAAGAGGAGTTGACCTGGGATAGAGAAAGCTCTCAAGGTAGGTGGTGTTCCATGTAAGGCGTGCGCTTCCAACGCATTGGAGCGGAGAATCCTGGTTGGTCGAGAGTTGAAGGGTGGATAATCGTTTGAGGGGAGGCTTGATGGTCCTTTGTTCGAGGGGAGGATTGTTGGGTATACGACCAAAGTCCCACATTGACTAGAAGTGGGGAGGATCATGGGTATATAAGGATGGACAAATATCTCCATTGGTATGAGGCCTTTTGGGGTAAGTCAAAAAGAAAATCCATGAGGGC
>APFE030467058.1:72557-84110 GCA_000404065.3 Pinus taeda | reverse complement strand
TTAATTAAATTATATTGTGCTACAATTAAGGAAACTAAAAGATACAATTGTGAGGTTCCAAGTGGGATAGTCAAGTGGCCACCAACATCCACCTAGATCATTCCTCCCCCCTTAGGAAGCAATGGTCCCCATTGCGTTGAGTGCTTCCATGAGATGGGGAAACTTCTGTTGAACTTGGTCCCTGGTGAGTTGTTCTACAATCTCTCATGTGTCTAGTAATGGTGGGAAGCATGGTCGAGGGTTGTCCACATTGAACACTCAGTGCAATCCAAGGAATGAGGGAATGTTGTGCTCCAGAGAATTGTTTCCCACATCCTTGGTGTAAGGACCATATTGGAGTGTTCTGAGCTTCTGATTGGCTTTTATAAGGCGTTCTTTTTGCATATGCAACCAGACTTTGTCGCCCACTTGAAACTTGTATGGCACCCAATGTTAATCATGTCACTGCTTATACTTGGCATTTTCCATAATGGAGTGGCGATATATTGGCCCATTGGGTAGAGGTGCTCCGAGAGTCAGATCGAATGAATGTTTGACCTAACAGTGCAATGGTACCCCTATGGGTGAGGAGAACATGTTCTTGTATTCTTTCATGACCGTATCTACTTGCTTCTGCTATGTGGAGGAACCCTTCTCGAGTGCTATGGATGTGGCTATGATCTTCCCCTTACTTTGATAGTGATCTAGAAAGAAAAAAAAATCCTAGTCTAAAAGATGATCTTACTGCATTTCTTAACAGAGATCAAAGAGGTGGCAGTAGGTGGGGCTACCTTCGGTATCCTGTATAATGAATTACCCAAAGAAATAATAAAGTGCGAGACCTTTACTCATACACATCATGTCACTTCCACAAGTATGGTTGGCCTAATAATACATCACAAACATCAAGAGGTGCAACATCACACAATACCTCATCTGTGGAGGTCTTGATGTTGTAGGCGAGGCAGCATTGTTGGCGAACTCAAAGATATCGTCCTTGGTGAAGCCACCTGATGTTGTACGGTTGCAGGTGTGGTATAGTCAGTACGCCCAGTCACTTCATGACCTCTGCTGAAATGAGGTTATTTTGGTTTCCACTATCGACAATGAATTGCAATGGAAAACCCTTCACCCACACTTGTGAGTGGAAAAGATGTTGCCCCTCCTCTGTATCTTTGGGCTCATTCTTCTGGATATTGGCAGTGGCAACAGTGGTGTTGGGATTTGCATCAATGATCTACTTCCCTTTGTCATTCCTCTTATCGGGTTCTCACTCAGGGTAGGAACATGCATCTGATTCTAAAGCCTTAACCTCGACCACAAACGACTACTTGGCCCAACACTCAACTTGTGTTGTGAGTGGGGATCTTATGGAACTCACACCACTTTCCTGTGTCCTTCTTTGACTTCGTGGTGGTGTTCTTTTCTTGCAGCTTCAACGGGTTTTCTTGGGTCACCCCGTCTTGGCTTTGTCCTTGGTTATGTTGTTTGGGGAATCCTTTCCCTTGCTTCAGATTTGCAAATCAAAAGTCTCGCTTCTTCTATTTAAACTTCTCCTCGATCTTGATAGTGTATTGGTACATTGTACCAAGCGAGGAGATGTCCAGGAACTTCATCTCATCCTAGATATACTTGTGTGGGAAATCGCAGTATTTGAGTACCAAATGCCGCTCAGAATCCTTGATACCCAACTTTGTGTGAAGGGTATGCAAAATATTGTTAAACTCTGGCACGTCTTGGTCCCTTCCCTGCCACAGCATGGTCCACTTTATGTATTTATCGTCATAGCTTCCGACAGGGTAGTACTGCTCCTTGATGGCATCACGAAATGAATTTCAAGTGGGTGCAATTGAAAACAGTGAGGTCGTACTTTCATCCTTCTACTCGCAGTTGGTTTCGCACCAGTCCTTGACGTGGGGGGTGGCTTTGAGAAGTGAAAAAGTGATATTTTCACGACTGGAATAATCATGAACAGAAAAATACTCTTCTAGTAGATTTAACCATTTATCTATGACATCTGCATCTATCTTACCCTCAAATATGGGGATTTCAAAGTTAACTTGTACCTTAAAGGGTGTGGCGTTTCCAAAGTAGCTGCTGGAAGTAGATGCATCACCCCTAGGTAGACAGTAAAGGATCTGGGCAAATTTGTCCATTATCACATTTGTTTATCACTCGAGGGCTTCTTCGAGCAAGATTTTGATAAGATCTCCTAACCCCCTCATCTTTCTTTTATTCTGCCATGGGAGGCCGTCGGGATTTGCGGGGTTGGTCTTGCAAAGGTGCGACTAGTTCAAGCCCTAACTCCTTATATTCTGACCTCGTTGAGGACATGCAAAGAAAAACAAAGAAATAGCAGATCCCTCTAATACCACTATTCCGGATTTAAACAGGAATTCAACAAATTACACATATAACCATAAATACAAAGATGAAGTAGAATTAATACTTCATTTCTTTAATGTAAAATACTGAAATATGCTTACAAACATAAATGGAAACAATCTAGCTCGGGTAATGGTAGCTTATCTCTAAGAAGAGGTGTGGTGACTATATGCCTCTAAACTATGTTACAATGAGGCTCGAAGGAAATTTTATTTTTGAGAAACAATTGAAAACCCTAAACATCCAAAAAACTAACCCTAGGAGATGAAGCGCCAAAATATGGGCCCCATTTTGGTAAATTAGTACATCAACTTCCTAGTATCGTAACTTTGGCATACGATCTCCATTTGACACGCACAATACCTCGTTAGAAAGATCTATTCAAGGACTACAATTTTTGAATGGACAACGTTGGTCTATTGTGTATGTTGGCCCCCATTTTCCCATAAAAATGCCTTTTAGGTCCTCAAAATAGCTCCGGAAGTTCAGGACCGAAAAAACTGCCAAAAATAGTAAATTGTGCTACAATTAAGGACACTGAAAAACTAAAAGAGACAGTTGTGAGGTTCCAAGTGGGATAGTCAAGTGACCACCGTCATCCACCTGGATCATTCCTCCCCCCTTAGGAAGCAGTGGTCCCCATTGCGTTGAGTGCTTCCATGAGATGGGGAAACTTCTGTTGAACTTGGTCCCTGGTGAGTTGTTCTGCAATCTCTCATGTGTCCAGTAAGGGTGGAAAGCATGGTCGAGGGTGGTCCACATTGAACACTTATTGGAATCCAAGGAATCGGGGAATGTTGTGCTCCAGAGCATTCTTTCCCACATCCCTGGTGTAAGTACCATATCGGAGTGTTCTGAGCTACTGATTGGCTCTTGTAAGGTGTTATTTTTGCAGATACAACCAGACTTTGTCGCCCACTTGAAACTTGTATGGCACCCGATGTTGATCATGTCACTACCTGTACTTGGCATTTTCCATAATGAAGCGGCAATATATTGGCCCGTTGGGTAGAGGTGCTCCGAGAGTCAGATCGAATGAATGTTTGACCTGATTGTGCAACGGTACCCCTGTGGTTGAGGAGAACATGTTCTTGTATTCTTTCATGACCATATCTACTTGCCTCTGCTACGTGAAGGAACCCTTCTCGAGGGCCATGGATGTGGCTATGATCTTCCCCTTACTTTGAGAGTGATCCAGAAAGAAAATGAATTTCCTAGTCTAGAAGATGATCTTACTGCATTTCTTAGCAGAGATCAAAGACGTGGTTGTAGGTGGGGCTACCTCTGGTATCTTGTATAATGAACTACCCAAAGAAATAATAACAGTGCAAGACCTTGACTCATACACATCATGTCGCTTCCACAAGTATGGCTGGCCCAATAACACATCACAAACATCAAGAGGTGCAACATCACACAATACCTCATCTGTGAAGGTCTTGATGTTGTAGGGAAGGCGACATTGTTGGCGGACTCGAAGATATCGTCCTTAGTGAAGCCACCTGATGTTGTATGATTGTGGGTGTGGTATGGTTAGTAGGCCCAGTCGCTTCATGACCTCTACTGAAATGAGGTTATTTTGGTTGCCACTATTGACAATGAATTGCAGTGGCAAACCCTTCACCCACATTTGTGAGTGGAAAAGACATTGCCCCTCCTCTGGATCTTCAGGCTCATTCTTATGGATATTGGTAGTGGCAACAGTGGCATTGGGATCTGCATCAATGATCTACTTCCCTTTTTCATTCCTCTTGTCAGGTTCTCACTCAGGATAGGAAAATGCATCTGATTCTGAAGCCTTAACCTCGACCACAAACGACTGATTGGCCCGACACTCACTTGTGTTGTGAGTGGGGCTCTTATGGAACTCACACCACTTTCCTATGTCCTTCTTTGACTTCGTGGTGGTGTTCTTTTCTTGCAGCTTCAACGGGTTTTCTTGGGTCACCCCGTCTTGGCTTTGTCCTTGGTTCTGCTGTTTGGGGAAGCCTTTCCCTTGCTTCAGATTTGTAGATCCAAAGTCTCGCTTCTTCTATTTAAACTTCTCTGCGATCTTGATAGCGTATTGGTACGCTGTACCAAGGAGGAGATGTCCAAGAACTTCATCTCGTCCTGGATATACCTGTGTGGGAAGTCGCAGTATTTGAGTACCAAATGCTGCTCAGAATCCTTGATACCCAACTTTGTGCGAAGGGTATGAAAAATATTGTTAAACTCAGGCACTTCTTGGCCCCTTCCCTGCCACAGCGTGGTCCACTTTATGTATTTATCTTCATAGCTTCCGACAGGGTAGTACTGCTCCTTGATGGCATCACAAAGTGAATTCCAAGTGGGTGCAGCTAAAAATAGTGAGGTCGTACTTCCATCCTTCTACTCGCAGTAGGTTTCCCACCAGTCCTTGATGTGGGGGGCGGCTTTGAGAAGTGAAAAAGTGATCTTTTCCTGACTGGAATAATCATGAGTAGGAAAATACTCTTCTAGTAGATTTAACCATTTATCTATGACATATGCATCTATCTGACCCTCAAATATGGGGATTTCAAAGTTAACTTGTACCTTAAAGGGTGTGGCATTTCCAAAGTAGCTGCTGGAAGCAGATGCATCGCCCCTGGGTAGCCACTGAAGGATCTGGGCAAAGTTGTCCATCATCGCTTTTGTTTATCGCTCAAGGGCTTCTTCGAGCAAGATTTTGATAAGATCTCCTACCCCCTCATCTTTCTCTTATTCTGCCATGGGAGGTCGTCGGGATTTGCGGGGTTGGTCTTGCAAAGGTTCGACGAGTTCAAGCCCTAACTCCTTATATCCCGACCTCATTGAGGACATGCAAAAAAAACAGAGAAAGAGCATATCCCTCTGATACCACTGTTCTGGATTTAAATAGGAACACAACAAATTACAGATATAACCATAAATAAAAAGATGAAGTAGAATTAATACTTCATTTCATTAATGTAAAATACTGAAATATGTTTACAAACATAAATGGAAACAATCTAGCTTGGGCGATGGTAGCTTATCTTTGAGAAGAGATGTGGTGACTACATGCCTCTGAACTGTGTTACAATGAGGCTCGAAGGCAATTTTATTTTTGAGAAACAATTGAAAACCCTAAGCATCCAAAAAACTAACCATAGGAGATGAAGCGCCAAAATATGGGCCCCATTTTGGTAAATTAGTACATCAACTTCCCGGGGTCGTAACTTTGGCATACGATCTCCATTTGATGAGCACAATACCTCGTTAGAAAGATCTATTCAAGGACTACAACTTTAGTCATTGCTTCCGGCAGGGTAGTACTACTCCTTGATGGCATCACGAAATGCATTCCAAGTGGGTGCAGCTAAAAACAGTGAGGTCGTACTTTCATCCTTCTTCTCGCAGTAGGTTTCCCACTAGTCCTTGACGTGGGGGGCGGCTTTGAGAAGTGCAAAAGTGATCTTTTCCCGACTTGAAAAATCATGAACATAAAAGTACCCTTCTGGCAGGTTTAACCATTTATCTATGGCATCTACATCTAAACGACCCTCAAATATGGTGATTTCAAATTTAACTTGTACCTTAAAGGGTGTGGCGTTTCCAGAGTAGCTGCTAGAAGTAGATGCACTGCCCCTAGGTAGTCCTTGAAGGATCTGGGCAAAGTTATCCATCATCACATTTGTTTATTAGTCAAGGGCTTCTTCTAGCAAGATTTTGATAGGATCTCCTACCCCCTCATCTTTCTTTTCTTCTGCCATGGGAGGTTGTCGGGATTTGCGAGGTTGGTCTTGCAAAGGTTCGACTAGTTCAAGCCCTAACTCCTTATATCCTAACCTCATTGGGGACATGCAAAGAAAAACAGAGAAAGAGAAGACCCCTCTGATACCACTGATCCAAATTTAAATAGGGAACACAACAAATTACAGATATAACCATAAATACAGAGATGGAACATAACTAATACTTCATTTCATTAATGTAAAATACTGAAATATGCTTACAAACAGAAATGGAAATAATCTAGCTCAGACGATGGCAGGTTATCTCTGAGAAGATATGTGGCAGATACATGCCTCTGAACTATGTTACAATGACGCTTGAAGGCCATTTTATTGTTGAGAAACAATGGAAAACCCTAAATATCCAAAAACCTAACCCTAGGAGATGAAGCGCCAAACTATGGGCCCCGTTTGTGTAAATTGGTACATCAATTTCCCAGGGTCATAACTTTGGCATACGATCTTCTTTTAACACACACAATACCTTGTTAGAAAGATCTATTTGCGGACTACAACTTTCAAATGGCCAAATCAAAATAACATCCAAGTTGGCCCCCGTTTTCCCAAAAAACGTCGTTTAGGGCCTCAAAACGCCTCTGGAAGTTCAAGACCCGAAATTTTTTTTGCCAAAAATAGTAAATTATGCTACAATTAAGGAAAATGAAAAACAGAAAGAGACAGTTGTGGGGGTCCAAGTGGTATATTCGGGTGGCCACCAACATACACCTAGATCAACTTTGGCTATTGATTGCCTTGATATTTTTTTACCATTTGAGGAGGCAATTCTAGAAGCAATGACTAGTATAGAAAGGTTGTGGGATGATTTGCATCATTGGTCCTACTTTCTCCCTGACTTGCATAAACTCGAATCAATTTTATCTAGCTCTCCTTCTTATCGAAACGCTCATAAAATTTTGAACCCTTTGGCTCCAACACATATATTTTTCGAAGGTAACATGTCTAATATTTGGGAAACCATTTTTGTGAACATTTCCAAGAATCTTAATGTCATCGAAAATGTATTCGTTGGAGCCTATTATTCCCCTAAAGAGATTAAAATTTACACTGACCTCTTCAAAGGATTTATAGATATATTTTCTTGGTCTTATGAGGAAATGCCTCGGATTGATCCTAGTATAGTTCAACATGAGATCAAGACTTATGAAAATGTAAAGTCTGTGCGTCAAAAGCTTCGACTGGTAAACCCTAGGTAAGCTACGACTATAGGGGAAGAGGTGGAGAAACTGCCTAAAGCAATTTTTTTCTACCCAATTCCTCTTACCGAATGGGTTTTGAATCTTGTCCCTATGAATATAAAACAAGGAACAATTTGTGTATGTGTTGATTTTATGGATTTAAGTAAATCGTGCCCAAACGACAATTTCCCCACTCCATTTATAGATCAAATTATTGATGATTGTGTTGGAAATTATTTTTTTTCCTTCATGGATGGATTCTATGGGTACAATCAAATAACAATTCATCCTAAAGATCAACATAAGATGACATTTATTTGTCCTTTGGATACATTTTCATATAAGAAAATCCCTTTTTGCCTTAAAAATTCTAGATCTACTTTCCATTGGGCTATGTGATATGCTTTCCACAACATCAAGCACATTATAGAGGATTATTTGGATGATTTAGTTGCTCGCTCTCGCAAGAGAATGGAATATCCAAATCATATTCATTTGGTTTTTGAAAGATGTTATAATTACAAAATTAGGTTAAACCCTAATAAGTGTGTTTTCACTGTCACATCTAGTCAGTTGTTGGGATTCATCATTTCTAGTCAAGGGATTCATGTCGATCCCTTCAAGGTTGATGAAATAATTCAGTTGCCTCTCTCATCTAGTGTTCGCCAACTTCAAAGTCTCCAAGGAAAATCCACTGAGATTACAAAAGGCTTTACGCATTTACTTAAGAAAGGAGTTCCATTTATTTGGGACGAATTCGCCCAATGCTCACTTGATGCTTTAAAAAAATAATTGACCTATGCTCCCCTTTTGAGTCCACCTAATTAAAGTAGATATTTCCTTTTGTACCTCGCAGCGGCAGAATCAACCATAGGTATGGTTCTAGTTCAGGAAGATGATTCCCTTAGATAACATGTGATTTCTTATCTAATTCTTGGCTTAGTTAGTCCTGAACTACAATATTCCCATGTTGAGAAATTGTCTTTAGTAGCAGCGCATGTTGTTCAACGACTTTGTCATTACATTTTGCTACTAAAAACCTTTGTAATTCCAGAAATCAATCCATTTCAATTTGTCATAAGTATACGAGTTATTGGGGTCAAATACAACAAATGGATTTTAATTTTACAAAAGTTTGATCTCGATTTCATGTCAACCAGTTCAAAGAAAACATTGGTTTTAACATAATTAATTTCAAAATTACCTTGTGAGGTAAATTTCACATATGAAGAGTCATTTCTGGATGAACATATTTTTCTTATATCCTCGTAAGATCCTTGGTATGGGGAAATAATTGTATATATCCTAACTTCAAAGTTCCCTTAGTCTTTTTCTAAGGACAAACGTAGAAAATTATGTCACCTTGCTAAGATTTATGCGATCATTGGTGATACTCTATATCGTCATGGGGTAGATTCAATCCTTAGACTTCGTTTGAACTTAGAATAATCTGAGTCATTGTCAAATGGTTGTCACTTTGGGGCTTGTGGTGGTCATTTTTCTGGGCTTTCAATAACTCAAAAGATCTTGCCTGTAGGGTATTTTTGGCCTTCGATTTTTAAAGATTGTATTGAAGTGGTCAAAATATGCCACCCTTGTCAAATCTATACTTGGAAAATGTGTGCTCATCCAACCCCGCTCATTCCTGTTATCACTATCAATCCATTTACTAAGTGGGGAATTGATTTATGACTTGTCACTCGGCTTCAGCTAAGGGGCATAAGTACATTATCATTGCGGTATACTACTTTACAAAGTGGGTCGAATCTATGCCCACTTTCAATAAAAATGGTGAGACAACAACCTCTTTTTTTTTTAATCAGTTATCTCACATTTTGGTATTCCTAAAGAGATTGTCACTAACCATGGGAGTCACTTTCAGAATAAAATGATCTCTGAGTTGGATCTAAAATTGGGATTTCAGCAAGAGCACTCATCTCCTTATTATCCTCAAGCTAATGGACAAGTTGAAGCCATTAACAAATCCCTCAAAACTATCCTACAAAGGAAGATTAATCAAGCCAATTCCAACTAGCACATCATGTTTTATCCTATTTTATCGTAATATTTAATGTCTTTCAAGACTACAATGGGGTTCACTCCTTTTCAGTTAGTCTATGGTTTGGAATCAATCTTTCCTATAGAATGTAAGGTTCCTTCTCTTAAGTTGGCGGTCCAACTTCTTCCAGACACCACCAGTTTAGAAGAACACCTTTTTCACTTGGAACATCTTGATGAGCAGCATCGAGATGCTACCACAATGAACGAGGCTAACAAGAAAAGAGTTAAATCTCAATATGATAAATCCGTTCGACCTAGGGTTTTCTCTTAAGGTGACCTTGTCCTAGTCTATGACCAAGATAAAGACACCTTGGGGGCAAGAAAGTTCAAACCTATATGGTACCGTCCTTTCATTGTCAAAAGGGTCTTGAAGAAGGGTGCCTATGAGTTGGCTGATTTTCAAAGAAGTGTGTTGTGGGAGCCCAAAAATGGGGTTTATCTCAAGAAGTATTATGCTTAGGATCTTGCATGAGCATTTACTTTGTTTTGTAAATATTGTATATAATTTTTCTATCTATGAGTATCATGATGACGATGGTGTTTTAGGAATACTTTGGCAAGTGTTGAGGGGTGACTTAGTGTATTTAGAATTCGTAGACAGTGTCAATAGGCACACCAGGAATTTAGATTCTACAGCATGGGTAATTCATTATCCATCTGGTAAGTTGTTGATCACTAGAGGCATATTATGTATTGGTCCTACTTCTAATAATATGGTTGAATACAATGTCATCATCAATTTACTTTCTGAGGAATTATATTATGGTATTGAGTCATTAGTGGTGTACTTGGACTCACAACTAGTGGTGTCTTAGATAAATAAAATTTATCGTGTGATATATCCTTCATTACATGGTCAATTTATGAGAGTGATATTATTACAAAGATCATTTAATTTTATCACATTTATTCATATTCCGCAATGTAACACCCCCATCCCACATCCACCCAAGCAACCGGCCAACCAGGGTAAACATGCCATGAGAGCCCACTATGATATGATACGACCTCCTAAGTCATGTTAAGGAAGTGGAACTGATGGAAGCACACTATACAAACATTCAACATCTGCAATAAGACCCTCAGGAACCAATCCAACCTTTCTACCAACCAGCCCCTGGATCCCATTGAGCTTTTGGACCACTTGGTCTCTGGATGCTCCCATGCTATGGGCATGCCAATGTCCAAGGACCTCTACACGCTCTCATAGGCCTACAAACTAGCATCTAGGGACTATTTTTCTCATTTTTGTACCAGCGTCCCCAAGATTTAAGCCACATTTTCAGGCCTAGAGCTCAGGTCACTGGAACCCTACTAGCCATGACAAGGATTTTGTCAAACATATCACGAATATGTAATCTACTGGTGTAAATAAAATATCTAAGTATAGGGGTCTCATACTTAGCTGAGAATCGCTAAGAAACATTGATGCCTCAACACATCAACTTCCATTTCATCATTAGGTCATAGATACATTGTTCATTCATTTACAAGTAAAAACATGTGGAGAGACATACATAGCTACTGTCATAAAACATATACATAACCAACATAATAACAATAGAAATACCCCTAAAATCAGAGCCATATAAACCACATATAACCAGTATAATACTCATATAATTACAAGGAGAAATAACCTCATATTGATGATGCAAAATCCAAACCCGGGATGAGACTTCCATGTTCTACCCGAACATTGTTGAAATATGGCAACAAGAATATTCCAATTTAATTTGTCCTTGAATTAAATTGTGAATTAAAATTGAATTTAGTCTTAACAGCTACTTGGAAATAGTTAATTTATTTATTTCAAATTAATTAGTTGGAGAAATTGAAGTTAGAAGTCTTTCTAAAGTCATGCAAGAGTTATCCCTTAAATTAAGGAGATTAGATTGAGTTATATTTGAGTTGTAATTAGTTAACTCAGTTTCTGAGTTAAGTCCAGGTAAATTAGTTCCAAATTGTTTGAGGAACTAATAGTGAGTTAACAGTCAGTTGATGCATTAATGCACTCAACTAGTGCTACTCCAGTTAATTGAAGATTTCCTCATCAAAAACACATGCATGTCTATTCTTAGAAAGACCCAGTTGAGATTAATGTTTAAGGACAATGTACTATCAGTTGCATGTGTTTTCTCATGGAGAAAACTCATGCATGCAGTCAAGGATTCATC
>APFE030467058.1:53166-70678 GCA_000404065.3 Pinus taeda | reverse complement strand
GAGTATGAAAGCAAAATTGGTGCAAAGCCAAGACATTGGCGAGTTGTGGCATAGGAAGTTGGTCCATTTGCATCATAGAGCTTTGAAGATAATGCAACAGATATCTACACGACTTCCCAAAGGTAAACTTGAGCAAGTTGACACATGCAAAGGTTGTACCTTGGGAAAGTACACCAAGTCTTCCTTTCATGATTGAGACAGTGGAGCAGAGGCTATCTTAGAGCAAGTTCATACTATTTTGTGTGGACCGTTCTCGACAGCATCCACAGTGAAGCAAAGGTATTATGTGACTTTAATTGATGACTATTCTCGTAAATGCTAGATTTATTTCATGTAGAAGAAGGACCAAACTTTCACAAAGTTTTGTGAGTTCAAAGCTTTGGTCAAGAAAGAGTCAGGGAAGAAGATCAAGGCCTTGAGAAGCAAAAATGGTGGGGAATATGTCTCTCAAGAGTTTAATGACTTTTGTGCAGTGGAAGGAATTAAATGAGAGTTGACGACACCTCATAACCCACAGCAGAATGGGGTGGTCGAGAGGAAGAACAGAACTATTGTAGGGGTAGCACGGGCAATGTTGCATGACCAAGGCCTACCACTTCACTTGTGGGCTAAGGCATGCAACACAACAGTCTATTTGTAGAATAGAAGCCCACATCGCATACTTGGGATGAAGACACCAGAGGAAGCTTTCTCCGATAAGAGACTAGATGTGGGTTACTTCAGGATCTTTGCCTCATCGGTATATTGCCATGTGACAAAGGATGCATGGAAGAAGCTTGAGCCAACAACAAAGTTGGGGATATTTGTGGGGTACACTGATACACCTCACAACTATCGTGTGTACTTGCCTACCAGTCAGAGGACAGTGGTTCGCAGAGATCTCAAGTTTGATGAGCAGAAGGCCATGTGAGTTTCCCTTGAGAGGGAGCTCCAACTACAGGCTGTGGAGGAATTGTTGGTTCCTAAGGAGGAGGATCCTTAGACTGATGCGGAGCAGCCACATGCAAAGGTTCCAGGAGTGGAGACATCCACTCAAGAAGAGTCTTCCAGAGATGGACGGAAGCACACAAGAGAAGCTGACAGATTGTTGGAGGATGCGAGAGAATGTGGGAGCACTGTCTTCTCAGCGCAGATAGAGGAGGTCACCTGAGAGGTACACTGGATACATGGCCCTTGCTGGGGAATGTGTTGAGACCGAGCCATCTTCCTTTAAAGAAGTAGTGCAGCATCTGATTTGGGTTGATGCTATGTTGGAGGAGTATGACTCCATAGTTTGTAACAGTGTTTGGGACATGGTTCCAAGACTGAAGAACAAGTCATTTGTGATCTCTCGTTGGCTTTACAAGGTAAAGAAGGTTGTTGATGGTAGTGTGGAGAAGCATAAGGCAAGATTTGTTGCCCGTGGCTTTTCAAAGGTTGAGGAGGATCATGTTGCTACAGTATATATTTCGACAGAGGAGCAAGACGCTGACATTTTGACAAAGGCATTGTCAAAGTGTAAATTCGAGTTCCAAAGAGACAGGATTGTGGTGGCAGTTAATCCCTTTCTTGTTGAGTGGGAGTGTGGAAATATGGCAACAAGAATATTCCAATCTAATTTGTCCTTGAATTAAATTGTGAATTAAAATCGAATTTAGTCTTAACAGCTACTTGGAAATAATTAATTTATTTAATTAATTTATTTATTTTAAATTAATTAGTTGGAGAAATTCAAGTTAGAAGCCTTTCTGAAGTCATGCAAGAGTTATCCCTTAAATTAAGGAGATTACATTGAGTTATATTTGAGTTGTAATTACTTAACTCAGTTTACTGAGTTAAGTCCAGTTAAATTAGTTCCAAATTGTTTGAGGGACTAATAGTGAGTTAACAGTCAGTTGATGCATTAATGCACTCAACTAGTGCTACTCCAGTTAACTGAAGATTCCCTCATCGGAAAATCATGCATGTCTATTCTGAGAAAGACCTAGTTGAGATTAATGTTTAAGGATAGTCTACTATTAGTTTCATTTGTTTTCTCATGGAGGAAACTCATGCATGCAGTCAAGAATTCATCCTTGAGGATTGCACAGTTTTGAAGGCTAGTTTTCCACTTGGTAAAAGGAAAATCATCCACAAGGAACAACGCAAGGAAATAGGAGCTTGGAGGGCAGAGAGGAAGGTTGGAGAGAAGCCAATATTGCCTATGAGCATCTATGAGGATTGTACTGAGAGTTGGCTAGCTGTGAGAGCTAAGGCTTTGTATAATTCCTATTTATTTCCACCATGTATGATAATACAATAGAGTAGGGTTTTTAACTAAGGCTTTCCTCAAAGTATTTTCAAGTGTATTGTGGCATTGATTCTTCTTCTTCTGGTTATATTGTTCAGCTCGATCTTTAAGCTTCCACAAATTGATAGTAGAGATAGGTTATAGTATTCTGCTTTGATTTATATTGCATTATCGAGTTAACCTTTCACATATTTTCTACAACTATAGAATGGCTGAGCCAAATCTCTCTTCATCCATTCACCCCTGTGTCATATTCTAGGCATGAATGTGGGATCTCATAGAACACATCAATCCAAAACCATCCGGGGATTCCAGAGCCAACCACCTCAACCCATCAAACAATGATTCCACCTCACGGCTGGACATCACAAAAACCAGCATCAGATTGGTCTCTATCCCAACCTTCCAAGGCTCCAATACGTTGTTCCAACCAAGGCTCCAAGACTAATAACTCAACCCATATCTGCTACCAAGCTCCAAAGCGTTTGTCCAACCAAGGCTCCAGGACTAGTAACTTAACCCACCAAGGGCTCAAGAGAATTTGTCCAACCAAGGCTACAAGACTAGTAAGTCAACCCAAGATGTTATAGGGTTCAAGAGCATTTGTCCAATCAAGGCTCTAGGAACTAGTATCTCAACCCAAGCTAAGGAAACATGAAAACCAACCAAAACTAAACAAGAAAATAAACCCACAATATCCATGGCTATCCAGGAAATGGCAAGGCTAGGAAATCCACTGTCAATCTAGGAAATCCTCCATGCCAATGACAGATCATGATCAATAATCCACATGCATATGCCATGCATGCCAAAACTAGTGAGGAAAACATACATGCAACTCTGTACCTACAAGCAAATCCCATTGTAGTTGTTGATCCTGATGTCCTCTTGCACTGTCCTGCTCTTCCTTTGCCTTCTTGCTCCAAAATCCAAGTATGCCACACCCTCCAAGAGTGCTCCAAGAAAAATCTAAGTATCCAAGAGCATGAGAAAGAGAATAATGAGAGAGAGCTCCAAAATTGAACTGGCAAAAGGTTACCAATTGATCCTCATAAGCCTTTTTATGAATGAGGCCTCTATTTTCTCCATTTTCCATTATTTTCCTTCGTTTTCCTCCTCACATGCAACCTGTGACATTTCACCTCCCTTTTCTCCTAATTTCCATTATTTTCATAAATAAATGTGCCAAAATTTCCATTTTGCCTTTGCCAATTTCCTTAGCCAATAACCAAATGAACACCCACACTAGGATGTCTTTCCCAACATTCCGCATGGAATAAGTGTCCCATCAATCGTAGTTATTATTTTTCCTTTTTTAACTTTTATTACATGGAATGTTCACCAGGGTTGTTACAGAACCCTCCCCTTGGGGAAACACCGTCCTCGGTGTTCTTCAACACCTATAACCACAAAATGTTGTAAGAAAAATATATTGTCAATGGGGCTTTATAACTTAGCTCGATGCGGTATTTATAATTATCACCCACTAAGAAGAAAACCAACATAAAAACATATAAACATAACATTATAATGACATGACACCCATACCGCTTATTGGAGCTTTATAACATAGCTCATGGTAGTATTTACATCCATATACATATATACATGTACCAAAACATATACCAAGACATACATAAACACCATACCAAAATTGCTTTGCCTCAACCGAAAAACAAGGAAGGATATGTAGCCCGCATCTGACCCGCCATCTCCCACGTAGCTTCATCGGGACCAAGGTGTTTCTGTTACACTTTAACTTGCTCGATTGATCGGTTCTAGAGCATGAACACCTTTTTCTGCAATATACACTAAGGCTCCGCGCTAGAATTCTCCATCTAGTTCCATCTGCAACACAGACCAATCAATCACATGATCAATAACTTTAACATACTTCTTAAGCAATGACACATGGAAAACATCATGGAATTTCACTATCGCAGGTAGTGCAAGTCGATAGGCTCCTAGCTCAATCCTCTCAATGATACTAAAGGGTCCACAAAACCGCGGTACCAGCTTGGCACATGATCCAATCTGTAAGGAGCTTTTCTTCGATTTGATGTGCAAGTACACTTATTCCCCAACCTGGAACTCCTTGAACAACCTATTCCGATTTGAATAGCTCTTTTGCCTATCTTGTGTTGCCTTTTGGTTCTTCTTGATCACCTGCATTTCCTATTCCATGTCTACCAACATGTTTGGTCCAATCAACACTGTATTAACTGGATCACTCCCACTGATAGGAGTATTGCAACTCTGCCCATACAATGCCTCAAACAGACTCATCTTCAAATATTCATGATATTGGTTGTTGTAAGCGAACTCTACCAGTGGAAGATACTCTTCCCACTTTCATTGTTGATGCATCACATACATCCTCAACATGTCCTCCAATATCCTGTTGACCCTCTCTGTCTATCCATCTCTGCTCAAACCTGCAAATAACTCCTTCCAAGACTTGGAAGTGAACTTCACATCCCTGTCTGAAACAATCTTCTTTGGAACACCATGCAATATGACCACATCTATGATGAATACCAGTGCTACATCACTAGTTGAGAATGTAGACTTCATTGGAATGAAATGTGCAACCTTTGTTAACATGTTCACGACAACCATGATGGAATCATGTTGTCTCATTGTCATCGAAAAACCTGTGATGAAGTCCATGTAAATGACCTCCCATTTCCACTCTAGAATTGCAATCAGTTGTAGCAGTCCACATGGATGCTTACACTCTACCTTCACACGCTAAAAATCAAGACACCTAGCCACAAACTCTACTACACCCCTCTTCAGGTTCAGCCAATAATAAAATCTCTTCACTACTGCTAGTGTCTTATGATAACCTGGGTGACTCGAATATGGTTTCACATGAAACTCTCTCAAGATCACCTTCTTGAGCTCACTGCTATCAGGCACATATATCCTATCTTTGGATCTACCCAATCCATCTGCTATAAGGCAATAGTCCACATCCTGTGCACCTGCACCTATACCTCTACCACTACCTGTACCTGTACTACCACCTATACCTATACATGTACCTGTACTACCACTTGTACTTGTACATGTACCTATACTACCACCTATACATGTACTTGTACTATCACCTGTACCTTCACCTATACTATCACCTATACCTGTACCAATACTCTGCTGCAACCTGTGCATAATCTCTATATATCTGACATCTTGTTGACCTGCCTGCAAGATCCTATCATGTAAGTCTGTCCCATAGGAGCTCAGGGTTGTTAAGTGATTTACCTATATCCTCCTACTAAGATCATTTGCCACTCTGTTCTCTTTACCTTTTATATATCTTATCTCAAAATCAAACTCACTAATCGTACCTAGAAACTGAGCCTGCCTACCATTCAGATTTAGTTCTCAAATAGATACTGCAAACCATTGTGATCACTCATCAACGTAAACTTCTTACATTGAAGATAGTGTCTCCACATATTCAATGCATGTATAGTTGCTTCCAACTCAAGATCATGTGCAGGGTATTTATTCTCGTGCTCATTTAGTTTTCACGACTCATAACATACCACGTGTCCATCCTGCCTAAGGACTCCACCAAGTCCCTTCTTATAGCCATCTATGCATACCACAAACTCTTTTTCTGGATCTGCAATATTTAACATTGCCACATGTGTCAACAACTGCTTAAGCTACTCAAAACTAGCCTCACACTCCTCTGTCCCCTCAAACTTCTTACCTTTCCTTTGTAGTGATGTATAGGACAAGAAATATGTGAGAAGTTCCTAATGAACCTCCTATAATATCCTTCCAACCCCATGAAAGATCTCACCTCATCTACATTCCTGGGAGCTACACATTCCATGATGGGCCCTATCTTTTCTAGATCTACTGCGATGCCCTCCTTGGAAACAACATGTCCCAAGTAATGTACCTTAGTCTAAAAGAAACTACACTTGTTACTTAGCATACAACTGATGCTCTCTCAACAACCTCTATACTGCTTCTAAATGCTCACCATGATCTTCCTTATTTTAGAATATATCAATATGTCATCAATGAACACAATAACAAACTTATCCAAATACAGACGCAACACATTATTCATTAAGCACATAAATGTAGCTACAGCATTAGTTAAGACAAATGGAACTACAGGAAACTCATAATTCCCATACCTGGTGTTGTAGCAACCATCATCATTCGAATTTCATTTTCAGTATTATCACAAAAAATAAAAATAAAAATCAAATATTATGTTTAAAAATAAAAAGAGAGTTTGAAAGTCCAAAAGAAGTGTTTTAATTTATATTATCAGCGGCATTCAAATGCAATATAAGGTGGGGCCCGACTCATATGATAAAGCTCGCGCAGTATTACAAAAAATAAACAAGCGATGGCTTAAAGAGGCAGGTAAAGTGCTCTGCGAGGGAACAACGAGCACGAGTTATAACTCAGGCTCAACCCCCACAGTTGACCAAGACGTCGAGGTAGTTGACTAAGATCTACGGCCTAAGATCGTTGCGGGGGTTCAAGCCTGATGAACCTCCCGTACACTCCCTACCCCTGCAATGGGCCACCCCCATCGTTTCACTCCACCTCATCTTCTCCATGTCATCCACCACTCTCATTCATTACTGACCACCTCACCCACCGTACCCCGGCACCTCATCTGCCACTCCATTAATTAGTTACATTAATTACGGCGTTTCCCTCCATTTTGCTTACCATATACATAAAAGAAAAGTAAAATCTCGTTGCATTAGTCTTTTATTTTTAGTACTAAGAAACCTTGTCTCTAGTTCAACATTCTGAGTCAGCAACTGTCATCAACAATTGTCACCGGCAACTGTCTTCTACAAACACCATCGCCAAACAAGTAAGTTCTTCCTCAATCATCCATACCCATTAATGGATGTCAAACATGATATTCCTGATACCCTCTGCACAGTTAAGCATCTTTCACTGTATCAAGAAGTCATTCTGAACCATAAAAAGTCCCCTATATTCATGGAAATGGTTAGGTCAGGTGTTTTAGCTACTTTTGTCCCAAGGACTCATTTGTTCCCTGAATTTATTCAATGGTTAGCCTCACCAATGTACCCCAAGAAGTGTTTTGTAATGAATCAGCCAGGGGAGAGTGTTTTTCAAGTAACTTCACAATTAATTCACCAAGCTTTGAATTACCCTGTATCTGGAACCTACACCACCTTTACTGAAGAGTCTTTGGCTTCATATTATGATAACCTATCCCCCCAGGAGTCTTCTCATGTTACCTCTTTCATGGCGCCTAAATCTAGTCAGTTCTCTCTAGATGGGAATTTGTCCTCTTTAGACATTTTTGCAGTTGATATAAGACATGTCTTGCAAGTAATTTCTAAGATTCTAGGAAAAGAAGACTCTAAGCAGATTGATAAAATAGTGTTGGGATTTTTCTCTTTAATGATGAAGCTAGAGGTAGTACTAGATATTATAGCATTCTGGGTGGATACTATCAATACCCAATTCATGACTTTACCTCTTACTGGGTCCTTCAAGTTTCCTTCAGTTATTACTTATCTATTTTTGTACCAGAACGTTGAACATTTTACAGATTTGGGACTAAATGTTGTTGACATAAATAAGAAGAAGCAGTCAGTGGTATTCTGGACAGACCTGATAAGAGGTGATCCAGGAGATTGTGGTTTATTTGAGTTCACCTCTTTATTCCTTCAAGTGGCTTATAAGATCTTGAATGGAACCTTGCCCCCAACATTTCTTCCTAAAGCTCAAGAATTTCTTCAATTGAGTAAGGGTGTGAGGTGTGGAGATTGGTTCATATTTGAAGAGCATGTAGAGATTAGGCTTTATGGAGCCTCTACCAAGCCTTACATGTTACCAAAATTTGTGCCAATGAGGCTTTTTGCCCTTTAATTTATCAGGCATAGCTTGAATGTAGATCAGGTTCATTTTGTTCCTATGAAGAAAGGTTATTTCTTTAAGTTACCCAAAACAGTAGGACCCTTCATTGTGAACACAAGACAGGTTGCCCAAGAGGTCAAGAGGATATTGAACGACATGTGTCTTTTACAGGTGGTTGAGTAGGCTTATGACCCTCATCAAATTATGTAGAAGAGAAGGATAGAGAATGGATATTTAGTCTTTGTGCATGAAAGTAGACCAGAAACAGAGAAATTGGCAAATAGAGGTTTGCAGAACACTTAGGGGACGGAGATTGAAACCCTTAGTATTACAGAAAAAGGTGTCAAGAGGGCTAGAGAAGAAGTTATTGATTTGGATGAGGAAGAATCTGAACCAGCAAAAAGGAATAAGCTTCAGGATGCAATGTCTTGAGCACAACCTAGTTTGGTGATTCAGTTAGGAGAAATAGAAGGTGCCCCATCTTCCCTATCTTCTAGAGAACCTGTTTATGATCAAGTTCCTTTAATTCAGAGTATGCTTTCTCAAATAGCTAAGAAAAAACAGAAGGTGAAGCTAAATACGGTGGCTCAAGTTGAGTCTCAAGTTGCTCCTGAACAAAATAGATTTTTATCTGCTATGGATTTGGAGAAGAGCCAACTTAAAAATGCTTTTTCTCATCCTACTGAAATATTTGTTGGGTCCACTAGTAATTTCAAGACTGTAAATTTGACTATTGACACTCACAAGCTTCCAATGCTTGACAAGATCAATTTGCACATGCAAAATGGGAAATTGATTGTAAATGATCTACATAAAACAAATGCAGCAGCTGTTAAGACAAAATAAATACTAAATAAGGTAATTCAGCAATTGAAGTTGGAGAAAGCCAACCCCATAGCTTTGAATGCTCAAGTGGATGAACTAAAGAAAATTATCATAAAAATAGGTATCGAAACTGATGATCAACCTACCATTCAGAAATTGTTGCAATCTGCTAAGTCATAGATTGGGGTTGTGAAGAAAAAAATGAATTTACCTACAAGTGAGCATCCCATTGCTATAAGGATAGCTGAAGTAGAAAATTAAAAGGAAAATCTCCTACAAGATGTGTTGCAGAAAACTAAAGAAGTTTCTTTACTTAAAGAGTCTTTGATAAGCTACAACAACAGGTAGACACTCATGTCTATACAATAGTAACGCCAGCCAACATAGATGATCCAGCAGCACAGGTTTTACATTTGGGAACAGAGCTTAAAATGGCTGAGAATGATGTAAATAAAGCACAAAGAGAATTGGAAACAACTTGCAAGCTATTGAATTTGAGTGAAGAAGAAGCAAGAAGGGAGAAATAAAATGCAAAGAAGTACAGGGAAGATCTTCTAAGGGCTAAAGATGAAATCAAAAGGCTAAAGGAAAAAATGAAGGGCAACATGTCCTTGATTCAAGCCAAGGAGATCCTATGGGATAAAATCATTGAGATTATCAAGGGCATTTGGGAATTTCTTGCTATTATCTCTGAAGAGAATACAATAGTTTGAGACATGGAAGAGGTGGTCATGAAAAATAAGCAAAAATATTTATATAGATCAAAGTTTGTAAAGAGAAAGATAGATTTCATTAATTCTAAATCTACTTTAGAATTGAAGGAGCATGACATGCCAGACAGAACATTATGTGCAATAGATTTTAAAAAGATGATTGTCAGAAATATTTACAGGAATGTTGTTGAGAAGAAGATAAATGAGATGAAGGAAGTAGTTTCCAAGTTAAAAGCCTATTTGATAAAAGATTTAGAGTTGGACTTCCCTCTTGTTGGGATCTACAAGGAAACTTGCTACCATGGAAGACATATGATACTTTGTTAGTTGAGGCAAAGAGAAAAGTTGATAACACTCATGAAAAGAAAACAGTATTAAAGGGAGTCACCATTGTGAACTATCTTAACAAAGATTTTAAGCTTCTCTAGATGGTGAAGACTCTGTTTACAAATAAGCCTCCTTATAGTAGGATTACAGCTTGCAAAATAGCACTTCACAAGTTAGAGGAAGCACCAAAGTCAATTGTACTATTATGGAGAAAATGCAAAGAATGGATGACAGAGCAGACCAAAGATGCATCAACAGGACCACCTATTCAAGCCACAGATTCAAACAGCGAGAAACAATCACCAATCATACTTTAATTGTCGTTACTCATGTTATCTTATTTCTTGAAAAAATGAGGTGTCTTTTACCCTCTAATGTAATATTCTGTAATGACTTTTACTTTAGACAGTTAGAAGGTAGTTAACTAGTTTGACAGTTTTGGTAGTTACCAACTATCTCATGATGTATAAAAAGAGGCAAAATTATAGAAGAAAGGTCTGAATTTTGAAGAACCTGAAGACTATGTTATTGTGTACTTGATAGATTGATGATTAATGAAAAAATCAGGAGTTTTCCATACAATGTTCGGTATGATTTTGCAATTTATATGTTATGTGTCATTATGTTTCTTCCTCTCTTTAAATATGGTAATGAAGTTGCAGGTATTTGTTTACTTATGTGAATGAAGTTAAAATTCCTTAAAAGAGTGCTCCCATATTTAAAGTTCTTTCCTCTATATTTCTTCTAAGTTATAGATAATAGTTTCTATCAAACACGAAATATTATCTTTAGTTTCTTAAGATATTCTTAACACAACATTCATATGCAGCATCACATGGAATTTTGAGATTTTCATATCAGCTAAATATTAAGGGTTAAAAGTTAGTCCTTCACATGAAGATACATTATACAAATAAGTGACATGCATAGTAAAATTTCATGTCTTAAGCACAATTTCTCCACAGCCAAGAAATTGGTTTCTTAAGGGACAACACCTGGTCTAGAATGTTGCCTTGTAAATGTCCTCCTCTTTGATGTGTAGCTAATGATATCTGGATCTCATATCAATCTTCAAGAACATTGGTGCTCTCTTCAACTGATCGAACAAGTCATCAATCCTCGAAAACAGATACATGTTCTTGATTGTCACTTTGTTCAACTGCCTATAGTCAATGCATAATCTAAGAATACCATATTTCTTATTTACAAACAAAACTGGTGTGCCCCATGGTGATACACTTGACCTAATGTATCCCTTGTCCAACATTTCCTTCAATTGTAGATTCAACGCTACCAACTTAGGTGTGCTAATCTTATAAGGTGCTATTGATGTTGGAGTTACCCCTGACACTAACTCAATAGAAAATTCTATCTCCCAGTGAGGTGGAAACTCTGAAATGTCCTCAGGAAATACATCCCAACATTGTTGTAGAACTCGATACCTGCTCAAAATGTCTGCATCCTTAACTTCCTTACCTTTTTCACTGGAGATATGCATTGCAAATAACACACATCCTTTCCTGCGACTACACTTTGCCTGCATAGTTGTCACCATCCTAACTGACGTGGATTTCTTCTTTCCTTGTAAGACTCTTGGTTCCCCATATTCATCCACACACTCATTGGATTTTTCATAACAATATACCTTGGTTCTATGAATATACAACAAATTCATTCCCAAAAACATACTATATGATCCCAACAGTAATACATTCAAATGTATTGCGGTAGGCATACCATTCAAATCAAATGTACAAGATCGTACCCAATGGTGAACTCGCTTCTTTGTACTTGTAGCGAGCTGCACTAACAAATATTTTGCATGCAATTCCTTACTCCAACCACACTCATCCACCAAGTTAGGAAAAACATAGCTATAATTAGACCCAGGGTCAATCAAAATAGAAATAACTTGATCACAAAGCTTACCGTCCATCTCAATAATAGATGCTTGATGGTCCTGTTTATTATCCAATGTTGCATAAATACAAGGAATGCTTTGGCCAACATCCTCAATAGTCTATGCATCATGTGCACTATCTATCTTAGGCCTACCACCATGATTCTGTGCACAATCTCTCCTATGATGATCTTTGCCACAAGTCCAACACTGTATAGGCTTCCAGCATGCACCCTTATTCTGCTCCTCATATCGATGCCCCTACTCTCTATCTGATGCATTGAACTTATTAGATGTTGCAACATTTTATTTATTATATGTACACTGAGCTCTTGCTCACTTTCTATCCCATATTCCTTTATTCTTTGAATTACCTTTCCAATCTGGATTAGTCTCATATCTACGCTTCGATTGTTCATAGCAATGCCTTAACTTTCAAATGGCCTTCTCCAATGGTCTAGGCTCATCAAACTCAATATTGTCTTTGAATTCAACCTACAATCCACTAATGAACCTTTTAATATTGGTCATTTCCTCTGTGAGGTAAGGCACATACCTCAGTAACTCCAAGAACCTGCTAGTGTACTCATCATCTGTCATCAATCCCATCTTTAGCTTATAGAATTCCTTTTCCCTATCATTAAAGTATATCTCTGACAAATACTTCTTCTTGAATAGCCACTCAAACTCAATCCAAGTAAATTCTTCCTCATGAATACATCTCACATTCTTCATATCTTCCCACCAAATGTCTGCTTTACCTTTGAGACTGAATGTAGCTACTCTAGCTTTCATGTTCTTTGAATAGTCATGTAACCTAAAGAACTTCCTCATGCCAAGCTACCATGCCTTTGAATCCTATGGTTTCTTCATCTCTCCATCAAAAGTAGGTGGCTTTGCTTTCTTAAACTCATATGGAAAGTATCCCCTATCACTCCTCCTATAAGGATGATAATGATGATGATCTGAGTGCCTATCTGAATCAGAACTAGAATAATACCTTTGTCTATACCTTATCCTCTCCAGAGTGTCCAACAATCTGCCAGCTCTGACTGTGTCATCTCTATCTAACATGCGACCTACTACCATATCCCCATTAGTTTTTTCCTCCTACTCATAGTTGATCCGACATGATCCCTGTCACTGCAAATCTAACAAACTCTGAAGTATCATTGCATTTATCTCTGCTTGTTTCTCTTGTGCCTGCATGATTATGTCATTATCTACCTTACAATTCCTTATTTATTACTTTAAGCTTCTCAATGTATCTACCAAATTAGATGAGTTCTCAACACCATACTACTCATTTGATTTATAAGGAGAGTCTTTGTAGTTTACCATCTTGTTAGACATTTGATATTTCTTCCTACAAGGTATATTATTTAAGCTCAACCAAATCACAATAAATTAATGTACCTTAGTATAGCTCGGGGAGGATACGTTGTCTACAAGATCAACAAATTAGCATGATACATGTATAACATAATCATGATAACATATAGAAACATAACACATAAGCATATAACCATGCAACCATCGTTCTAGCCAGGGTCTAGTCATCAATGCATGACCTTATCAACAACTCATACCACAACCTCATGCATGACAACAACCACTACATCATTGTACCATGACCACATGCAAACATTAACATACAAAAGCAATGCATAACCAATCATACGCATGCATAAACACATGTAATCAAGCATAAACGAAAAATACTTGTAACCAAACCTACAAGAATGATACATGTAACCAAACATACAATAATGTAACCAAACATACAAGAATGCAACCAAGCGTACAAAATGATATGTGTAACCAGTCATACACTCACGATGATGCACTCCACAATAACAACTTCAACTTCCACATGGAAACATTACTACAACCATGATCAAAATTATGCAAACGCAGCAAGCACATTGAATGCAAGTGTAAGAGGCACACATTCAACTGACATGCATGCATGACCAACACACAGCCCATCTAGTCTGTGGGGTGAACCATGCTCTGATACCACTCTATAATACTCTCCTGCCACATCTACCCAAGCAACCGGCCAACCGATATAAACATGAGACGAGAGGCCACTATGATATGATTCGACCTCCTAAGTCACGTTAAGGAAGTGGTATCGATGGAAACACACCATACATACATTCAACATCAACATTAGGACCCTTATGAACCAATCCAACAAGTCCCTGGGTCCCACTGAGATTTTGGACCACTTAGCCTCTGGACGCTCCCATGCTATGGGCATGCCATCGTCTAGGGACCTCTGGACACTCTCATAGGCCTACAAGCTAGTGTCCAGGGACTATTTTGCTCAATTTTGTGCCAGTGTCCCCAGGATTTAAGCCACATTTGTAGGCCCATAGCCCAGGTCACTTCCCAGAATTGAATGACACCTTCAAAATAGTAAGATAACATGGAAATAAAATTACTAATGCAATTACTTGAATAAGATCTTGATTGGGTCCCTACTAGCCATGATAGGAATTTCATCAAACATATCACGAATATGTAATCTACAAGTGTAAATAACATATCTGAGTATAGAGGCCTCATACTTTGTTGAGAATCACTAAGAAACATTGATGCCTCAACACATCAACTATCATTTCATCCATTAGGTCATATATACATTGTTCATTCATTTACAAGTAAAAACATGATGAGATCCATACATAGTTATTGTCATAATACATAACCAGCATAATAACAACAGAAATACCCCTGAAATCACAGTCATATAAACCACATATAACCATTATAATACTCATAGAATTACAAGGAGAAATAACCTCATATTGATGATGCAAAATCCAAACCCGGGATGGGACTTCCACGTTCCACCCAACCATAGAATCGTTGAACCAATCTCTTCAACCATTCATCCCCGTGCCATATTCTAAGCATGAATGTGGGATCTCATAGAACACATCAATCCAAAACCATATAAGCCTTCCAGAGGCCAACCACCTCAACCCATCAAACCATGATTCCACCTTACAGTCGAACATCACAAAACCATCATCAGATTGGTCCCTATCCAAACCTTCCAGGGCTCTAGAGCATTTGTTCCAACCAAGGCTCTAGGACTAGTAACTCAACCCATAACTACCATCGGGCTCCAAAGAGTTTGTCCAACCAAGGCTCTTGTACTAGTAACTCAACCAACCAAGGGCTCTAGAGCGTTTTTCCAGCCACGGCTATGGACTAGTAAGTCAGCCCAAGATGTTACAAGGCTCAAGAGTGTTTGTCCAACCAAGGCTCCAAGAACTAGTAACTCAACCCAATCTAAGGAAACATGAGAACAAACCAAAACAAAACAAGGAAATAAACCCACAATCTCCATGGCTATCCAGGAAATGGCAAGGCTAGGAAATCCATTGTCAATCCAGGAAATCCTCCATGCCAGTGACAGATCATGATCAATAATCCACATGCATATGCCATGCATGCCAAAACTAGTTAGGAAAACATACATGCAACTCGATACCTACAAGCAAATCCCACTATAAATGTTGATCCCAATGTCCTCTTGCGTCTTCCTGCTCTTCCTTTTCCTTATTTCTCCAAAATCCAAGTATGCCACACCCTCCAAGAGTGCTCTAAGAAAATTCTAAGTATCCAAGAGTATGAGAGAGAGCTCCAAAACTGTACTAACAAAAGGTTACCAACTGATCCTCGGAATCCTTTTTATGAATGAGGTCTCTATTTTCTCCATTTTCCATTATTTTCCTTCATTTTCCTCTTGATCCAGGGGGCTCCAGAGACACACACAGGACAAAGAGGACTCAGGGAAGCTCAAAAATCAAAGTGTTTGTCTTATGTTCAAACCAGGGTGAAAGCGTAGATCTTGTCTTCCTGATCGTGGCAATGCGAACGGTTCATCAATCAGAGTCCAAATGCGAAAGTTGGAAGCAGTGAAAGTTGGGTTGACTTTTTGATGACTGGGCAGCTGAAGGAGGCCATAATTTGGACCAAACACGACCACCGATTCTAGCCAACTCAAGCCGGATTCTGGGCAAAATTGTGGCGTTGTTAATTTGACTCCTACAGTCAAAAATCAAATTTCAAAAAAGTGCATTATTGTTTTTTTAAAAACATATATATATATATATATATATATATATATATATATAATATATATATTATATAATATATATAATATATAATATATATATATATATATTATATATATATATATATATTAAGGGGGTGGGGGCCACCAATCCCACCACCCCCATCCAACTTATGTACCATGTAATGGTGAGGGCGATGGGAGCTGAACCCGCCCGGCCACGTGTGCCGGCCCACCGGACAACCCCATTAATACAAACCAAAGACCAAAAATATAATGCGCCCAATGTTATACGCCCAAACTTGAAACATATGACATGACAATAGTGCGAAGGGATTATGAGGGCGGGCCGCCCAATGCAGACTCGACCCCCACTCATATATTTTGTTTGTTGGAAAAATATATCATATGTAATAAAATAGGGAGGGGCGGGATTTGATCCCCTGACCCCTCCTCAACCAAATCCTATTTTTTACCATTACACCAACCAATTACATTGGTATTTCAGCCAGTAAATTTTAATATAAACCCAGGATTTTACCATTGCACGTAGTTCGAGACTGAGATGGAGGAACCAGGAGTGAGCAAGCAAATAAAGGCGAATTAATTATTTTTAATGCAGGAACCATGAATTTTGCAGGAGGGCCAAATTTCCACTTTGTCAGATTTTGACAAATTTTATATGGATTTAACACCTCTTGTCGCCATGAACACAATGGAATTATTCGTTTCTCCATCATATTTCTGCATTTTTCAGCCATTTTCAGAATGTACGTGGAACCATGATCGTTGCGAAAACAAGGAGCGGAACAATGAGCCTTGATATTTTCCTGTGGTAAAATTTTGCCATGTCATAATATAGTCAAGTTTATACTTGTTTTTCACAGTTTTCTGTAGGGATCACAATGGCGAGATCAGATTCACCATCTGAGTTGTAGATTTCCATTCCACCCATGGAGCAGAATCTTTGAGGAATCTCGGGGGAATCTAAAAGATTCCTTAAGCCCCAGATTCTCAACTTTTCAGAATTCAGATTTTGGACAGTCAATTTTGCACTACTCGACGCCACAAATCTGATGAGACATTCATATTTTTCATTCTCTCATTTTATTTTTCTGTCACTTTTCTAAGTGCTAGTGCAGATGTCCACATTCATGTGTGAGCGGTGATTTTCATGCGATCGATGTTATTGGGTCCCTATAATACTAGTGATTACCCCATTACTATTGTAGTTGTACCCCTTATTAATATTGTTGTGCCCCTATTATCCCCATATTGTTGTTACTGTGCCCCATAGAATCCCTCTATTGTTATTTTTGTGGCTTTATATTATTACTGTTAGGTCTGTTGGGTTATATTGTGACTCCTTAGACTCCCATATATAAAAAGGAGGTTTTGTCATTTGAATCATCCAAGAATTGCTCATTTATGTAATGTAAAGGAGGTTTCCCCCTCGAAGAGGCTAAATTCTAAGGCGTTGATCTATCTTTTCTATCTTT
>APFE030467058.1:0-37265 GCA_000404065.3 Pinus taeda | reverse complement strand
TTGAACTTCACATGCACTTCATCAGAAAGCTCATTCATGACCATGTTCTTGAAGTGCAATATTGCTCAACAGATGATCAGGTTGCAGACATCTTCACAAAGGCTCTCACAGAGGCGAAGTTCACTAAACTTCGATATATGCTTGGAGTTCAGGAAGTTGTCACTAAGGGGGGATAGGCTCTAGTGCCTCCTTCCTTCTCCTATTGTGTCATATTTCTAAATCCTTCAATCCTATCCCAAGTTGTTCTTAAGGGGGGATGTTAGGATATTCCGACACATAGGAAATAGTTAAGTTCAACTTGGTCTAGTTTAGAGTTAGGTATAGAGTTAGGTAAAGTGTGTTTCTTTACCGTTGTACATTTTGTAACTTACAATCCGACGGTCACGATATGTAGTGATCCGACGGTTCATTCTCTCCTCGGTATTACCGCCACTTGATCCGTGGCTTGACACCCGATTGGTCCATGAATTCTATTTAAAGGCATGGAGGGTCATTTGTAGGTTAACCGTGCATGAGAGAAGCTTATGTAAATTTTCATTCTTTTATTAATAAATTCCTGTAGTAGCCACGTTGGCGCAGGCCGTGGGCTGTTTCCCTCTCTGAGGGTTTTAACCACGTCAAAATACTGGTGTATTGATCTGTGATCTGTTTGTGAGCAGTGTCCTTTTGGTGTTCTGTCTGAGGAACTTACCCTGTAAATTCCTACAAGCCTAACATATCTAGCCTAAAATCTTTTCCCATTCTAGTCATCATTAGTTATGAATTCATAGAGAGATCCCAGTCTAGTCTAGCAGCGCTAGCTGCTAAACCCAAGTGATTTGAGGTTACCTCCTTCGCTCTCCCTTCTCATCCTTGGGATATTCTGGAGGATGACAAGTTCAAGTTTGGAGATCTCTCATTATTCTCTCTCTCTCTCTCTCTCTGTCACACACACACACACACACACACACACATCATCACTTAAAGGTTTCTTGGAGCACTCTAGTTTGGATCAAGGAAAGGAAAAGCAAGCAAAGGAAAGGAAAATAAAGAAAAGGAAAGGAAGAGAGAAACGCTTAAGGAAAGAAAACCAAGATCAAGCAACTTTAGCACAAATACTTATTGGTAACCATTTTTCATGTGTGATTTCCTAGATGGTTTGGACATGCATGGGATTTCATTTTTGTGTATGGTTCTGTTGTTATCATTGGCATGGTTTTTCTGGGTTATGATAATGGATTTCAAGCTAGCCTAGCATTTTTTTGAATGCCATGGTATGTTTGGATGCTTATTTTGGTTTCTGAGCTTTGATTTTCCAGATGGATTTCAAAATCTGAGGCCAAGGTGGTCTGAAGGTTCATTCCCAGAGGCCTAGGCATCCATTGAATGCTTTTAGTGGGGTACATGATAAAGCCTTAGGGAGTAGTCTCAGTTTAGGGCCTAGTTATCTCGGTTTGGATTGCAGTAAATCCTGAGAGACAAGGAAACGAAGAATTTCTCAAGGATATTGATGGATTGCAGATGGCATTCCAAATTCTATTTGATTGTGATTAGAGCACTGATTTTTGTGTGATCGTGGTTTGATGAGGGTGGAAGTAGTTTAACCTTTGGATTCCCTTGGTTTTTCTTGGATTGGTTTATCTATGAGATCCCACATTAATGCTTGGAATATGGCGCAGGGGTTGACTGGCTAAAAGAGATATTTGGTTCAACCATGTTTATGTTCGGGTGGTACATGGAAGTCCCGAACTTGGTCAGATTATCCTATGATTAATAAAATATATGTTATCATAATTTTGCATTGAATTATATGTGTATTTAATGGTTGTCATATGTCTGATATTTATATGGTTTTATGTTAGTTATAAGCATGGTTGAATGACTGGTTCATGTCGTGGTTAATTCATATATTTATGTCTAATTGTTAAATGGATGGATGAAAGACCTAATTGATCATGTAGTAATTAAATGGAGAAAGAGGCAATCCTTCTAATAATGTTTCATAAGTTGTTTGAGTTGTTTATTCTTTGTCTTGTATTCTAGACCTGTAGGTTGCATTGATGCCAAGTGTTTGACAGAATGTCTGCCCCGGTTAGGGTTGTTGAAGCCAATTCCTAAGGGTTATTTGGATCTATCACATTTTTATTATGTTTTTGATGAATTTTGGATGTTACAACAAGTTATGTGTAGATGCCAGTATTCTGGACTAGAAAAATGGCTTAAATCCCGTGGTCGCTCACACAGAACTAGCAATTTTAGTCCACAATCGTTGTAAGGTAGCCCTCTAAGAGAGAATTTGGGTTTCTTGTCACTCCCTTGTCCACAACATGAGAGAGACTATGGCCAAAGATATGCAGAATAATAGTGCGACCCAGGGACAGGCTATATGAGTTGCTGCATTGTCAGCTGAGGATTTTGTTGATGATGTTAGATGACTTTATGTGATGTTCGATCCATTCCACTTCCTTAATGTGACATAGGAGGTCATATATGATTGTAGGGGAATATCCCCTCAAATTTACCATAGTTTCCATGGTTTCTTTGGGTAGACCTAGGAGGGGATGTTAGAATTAATGAAGAAATATGTATTTTTGTTGACTTGAAAAGAAATGAATCCCTTTGAACATCTTAAAGAGCCAATGTGCCAAGCACTGGTCTTAGCTATGCCAAACTTCATAAAAACCTTTATTGTGGAATGTGATGCCTTAGGTAATGGAATTGGTGTTGATTTGATGTAGGAAGGAAGAACCATTTCTTTTCAAAGCTGTCCAATCAAAGGAACATATTTACACAAATCTATTTATGAGAAGGAAATGTTGGCAATACTACATGCACTTAAGAAATGGAAACCTTACCTAATGGGAAGACACTTCAAGGAAGAAATGGACCCTCATAGTCTTAAATACTTTTTAGAACACATATTATCTTTAGAAGAGAAAAAAATGGGTCACAAAGATGTTGGATTATCACTTTGAAATGATGTACAAAATGGAAGAAAAATTTTGTTGCAGATACGCTCTCAAGAAATTATGAGGATGTGAAAGCGTTTCTTTGTGTAATTTCTATCATCCAACCAGATTGGATTAACAAAGCAGAGGATGAATGGAAGAATCATGAAGAATTGTGGGCACTCATTCAAAATTTACATCCAGATCCCAATACATATGATACATTTAGCTGGAAAAAGATTCATTATGGTACAAATATCACTTATACCTTTGTAAGAATTCCCAACTCAAACAAAATATTGTTTTCAAATTGCACACCTTTGCCTGACGAGGGAACTTAGGATTTTTAAAACTTACCATAGGGTTAAGAAGGATTTTTTTTGGGATGGCCTTATATCTAATATTCAAAAGTTTGTGGTGGATTTTTTGGTTTTCCAACAAAATAAAGTTGAGACAATTAAGACCCCAAGTCTGTTACAACCTTTATCCATTGCAAGTCAATGCTGGGAGGAGGTTTCAATGGATTTTATCACAAGTTTACCCAAGTCTGAAGGACAAATTTTCATCATGGTGGTAGTTCATAGACTTATCAAATGCGCACAGTCATGTGCATTATCTCATCCATTTAGATTAGTACAATGACCACTACATTTATGGAAACAACTCAAAAGCTACATGGAAACCCAAATATTATTGTAAGTGATGGAGATCTCATTTTCAATGGAAATTTTTGGATGGAATTATTTTCTTGTCTGGGTACTCAGTTAGCTCATAGCTCATCTTATCATCGTAAATTTGATGGGAAAATGGAGATAGTGAAAACATGTTTGGAAGCATATATTTATTGCTTTGTATATGATAAACAGGCATAATGGGTCAAGTGGTTGCCTCTAGCCGAATGGCGATATAACACTTCCTTCCATATTGCAGCAAAAATGACCCCAATTATGGAACTTTATGGATATCATCCATCATCCATCACATCATCTTTAAGAGAAAATTCTTTGGTTCAAGTAGTGGAAGATCACATCAAGCATGAACAATAGGTTCTCCAACTCTTAAAGGATAAATTCACTTTGGTGCATAATAGAATGAAACAACAGGCATATCAACATCGCAATGAAAGAGTTTTTGATGTAGTTGACTAGGTATTTCTACGAATGTAATCATAGAAACAAATTTACCTCAACCAAGTTGAGAAGGATAATAAATTTTCACCAAGGTATTATGGTCCATACATGGTGTTGCAAAATATTGGTACTATTGTATACAAATTGGAGCTTCCTGCATCTTCGCGAGTGCACCCAAATTTTCATGTTTCATGTTTAAACAAGGTTATAGGTGACAAAATCCCAGTTCAAACAATATTGTGAGAAATTAATGAGGAAGGAAAAACAATATTGGAACCTCAAGTAATCATAGAAGCAAGAACTCGACAAATACGAAATCGATCAATTATCAGAGTCTCTCATCAAGTGGAAGAACTTACCCTCTGAAGCTTCCACAAGGGAGGATGAGAATTTTATACATAAGAATTTAAAACTACTCAAGCATTTAGGACAACACTTTTTTGAAGGAGAGAAGCATGTTATATCCCTACAATTCTAGGGTATTACCCCATTATTATTGCCATTGTAACCCCTTATTGTTATTGGTGCACCCCTATTGTCCCCATATTGTTATTATTGTGCCCATTAAAAGCCCACTATTGATATTGTTGTGCCCTTACATTATTATTGTTATATTGGATCTGATTATATTGTGATCCCTTAGGATCCTATATATAGAAAGGAGTTTTTTTTTTATTTGTATCATCCAAGAATTGCTCATTTGTGTAATGTAAATGAAGTTTCCCCCTCGAAGAGGCTAATTTTGAAGTCTTTGATCTATCTCTTATTCTATTTTGTGAGTTTGTTACATAAAATCACCAACATCATCATGGAGTTACAAGTATTGCATCTCTCAAACCTACTCCAATATCAATAGCTACAGATCAAGAAATTGGAATATGAGGTGGGAAATTAAGTTGGAAACCATGAGACTAGGTTGTGGAGCCTAAAATATATGTATTTTTATTTAAAGGTTGTGAAGGATGATGAAGTTCTAGATAAAATAAATTTGGAGAAATAGAGACACATATTATGGAGAGAGGTTGTTACTTGTGATTTTGTTCTTAACCATCCATTAGTATCTTAGAAAAATGCTGTTGTTGTGCAACATAGAAATGATAGGTTTGCAACTTCAACTAGAAAGGATTACTTGGTAGCTACCTTGAACTTAATTGACTTTATGTGAAGATTCAAGTTCCACCTAAGTAAGAAGGAATAGTATGGTTTTTGTGTAAGGACCATATTGGTAAGAGTTAGTTGATAGATATTAGAATGTCTATTGTATACCTTAGTAGTCGATTGGTTAGAAGCCAAATATAATATTTTGTCCCAAGAAAATTTACTCTCAATTTCTAGCTTTTGTTATACTTTGTTGATTCCAAGTGGATCTTCAATGTTTTTGTTCTAGACATTTTTGGCACTCAAGATAACACGAGGGTGCTTTAAATTATGTTCATTTGGTTGGTGGTTTACGTTTCGATTGCCTATCTTGAGTTAAAATGTTTACTTTGTTGTTTCTCTTAATGAATATTTATTAATTGGAGATTTCATTTAGTATATGTATTTTTTTCAACCTCCTACAACACTTATTTTTCTATTATGTTGGCATTATGATACAAGTGTTGTCCTTGATGGCAACTCACACAGATGACAGATTATAGTGCAGTAGGTCAGTAGAAAAGAATTGATGATCAGACTACAAAGAATGAAGAAAGAAGAGTAGATACGCAGGTTCACTATGTACCAAGTCATGTATATACGCATGTTTGCTAGATACCAAGTACGGTATACACACAGGTTATACACGCAGGTTCTCTTTATACAAAGACGCATATACATGCGGGATTGCTGATCAAAAGTCGCATATGCGTATGCAAGCACTTTCATGCACGGAAAAACGCGTACATGTGGGAAATCTTATTTTTGGGTCTATGGTATTTAGATCTATGGTTTTGGTCCTTGGTATTGCATCCGAAGTGTTGAACCCAGGTATTAGGTTCCTAGTATTGGTTCTTAATGGTTTTGGACCATGGTATTGAGTAAGGTCTAAGACTATAAAAGGAGAAAAAGATCATTAGGCAAAGGCATGGAGAAAGTCTTGAATATCTCATGAAGTATGAGATCTAGTATGCACGTTGTGGGTTCATGATGCTTTGCTAAGGAAGAATCTAAGCGGATGATGGATAATAAGATCTAAGGATAGATCGAGATCTAAATAGCTTGGAATGAATCATCTCTATATGGTTTGATCATGCTTATTCTAGATCTGTATACTGACACATGTAATGTTTTGTAAATGTTATGATATGGGTATGATTGATGTCTGGAACAGTTGCAAAGTTATGAGAAAATATTTATAGATCTGTACGCAGGTTGGCTTTGGTGAAAGCGTGTATGTACACTAGTTTGGTTCGTCATAGTAGCGTATACATTATGATATATGATATTTGAAGTTGCAGTTGGATCTGGTTATTGTTGCAAAGTTCAATGTTCTACTCTGTGTTCAAGTGACTGCATTTTTTTGATAGGGTTTCAGTGATTTAGTATTGGGTGATTCAGATATTGATGATGCTAGTGTTGATTGATGATATTAATGGGTCCATTATGAAAATTGGATGAAACGTGGCCTTCAGATTATGGTATTGTGTTTTAGGAGTATACAGTCTGAAAATGTATGAAACGTGGTACCTGGAGGAAGAAAGAGAAGGTTGTAGCCTTCTGTACATCGGCACCTACGTACTAGTACAATAGTTAGTACAAGAGCTAAGGGGGTTGTAGTTGGCTTCCAATAGCAACTGGAAAAATGAGTAAAGGTTGGAACATTTCAGTACGCCAGCACCTACGTACTAGTAAATGGATCGGCTAGTACAAGAGCTAAGGGGGTTGTAGCTCCCTTTGAAGAGAGTCTGGAAAACGAGAGAAGGTTGTAGCCTTCTACAGGTAGAAGCCTGTGTACTAGTATAAGACTGCACCAATATAGAACTATTGTAAAAAGAAGTTTATTATTAAAAAGAAGATTGAGACGACTTGCAGCAGGTGGTTTTCACCCACATTAGGTTTCCACCTTACATCATGGTGTTCATCTGTGCTTCTTGTGTGTGATGATCTATTCTATTTTACTGATCCTGTTTATTATTCATATGGTTAATAATGTTCTGATGCACTCATTAAGGATCAACTAATTGAATCATAAGTTTTCTGGATATATGCTTGTTCCATTACACACAGTTGTGTATACACATGGTTTTCCCTAACTAAAGTAGCGTATATGAATCTTAATATGGAAATGAAAAAGTTATATTGATTTGATAACACTGATTCGGCCCCCGCCCCTCCTCCCCCCCCCCTCTCCTCAGTATTATTTCCAACATATTCATGCCAAGGGCCACCTAATTTCTTGTTCTCTCATGCAATATGGAGCTATGAAATTAATATATAACCCATATTTGTTCTATTAATAAAATATGTGGGTTTGTTGCAATGTTAATTTTTCAATGAAACATTACTTATATTTGCATCATCAACATAATTGATATTGACTTATTGTATGGAAATTTTGTTGGAAATGAGTGTATCAAAAAGTATAACGATGTAGAAATTGGAATAGGTCAACCTTTACATTTTGTTGCATCGTCCATAGGTTATATCTTGAGAGAAAATACAACTATATTTTTAGTTAATTTTTTTTAATTGTGCATACAATCTCCTGTATCTATGGAGAATTATTTAGTGGACAACATCATTACTATTCTGTAAGTAATTCTTTTAATTGTGCATGCAATAGAAGTTTACTAGATCCAAGGAGACTTATTTAGTTCACAAGATCTTTACTATTTTATAAGTAACTTCTTGTAATTATTTTTAGCTAGAATAATATGATTAATAACACCTATAATTTAAGTGAATGCCTAAGATGTCAAAACTTTTTTATTATCTAATATTGTAGATAAAAACCTACCATATTATCAACCAATCATTGTTTTTCAATTCCAAAGTTTGTTATTATTTTGATAATGGTCTAACGAGCACAAAAAGTTTGTTAAATTGTTAGGGTCGATGGTCTTTAAATCTATTTCCCATGTCCTAAATGTTGCAACTATGACATGTGTATCGCAACATATTTTATAAAATTAGTGGGGCTATCAGTCTTGTGAAACGATTTCCCAAAGCCTCAACATCGAAACTATGACATGTTCATCACAATGCACTTTGTAAAATTAGCGCACTCATTGTTATTGTGATGGATTTACTATGACCAAAACATTGTAGCTACTCCATATGTGTCACAACATATTTAGTAAAATTAGTGGGGTTATCGCTCTCATGACAAAAATTCCCACGACCTTAATATCACAAAGATGGAATGGTCGTCACAAGGTACTTTTTAAAATTAATGGTATCATGAATATTGGGATGGTATTTCCCATTGCCTAAACATCCCAACTATGGCACGTTCATTGAAACATACATTGTAAAACTAGTGACATTGTTAGTCATGTGAGAAGATTTCTCGCAACCAAAACATCGCAACTACCCACATGGTCATTGCAACATACTTTGTAGCATCAATTTTCTTGTTAGTCTAGCAATGATCTCTTCTATACTTAAATGTCGAAAGACCATCATAGATCTATTTCCTAGTGGTTCAAATTGGGATACATCTTGTGATGAAATTTCCAGTGCCTAAAGGTAACATATATGTCAAGTTTTCATCAATATTTTGATGCTACTTTCAATGGCACAAAGAGGTTTTTTTTCAGTCCCACTTGTGATGCAATACTGTCAAAATATTGATGATTAATGAGATGTAAAAAAAATGACTATAAAATGTACAATGTTTAGCCAAAACTCTTTTTTGTCATTGTAGCTACAAATGATCGTCACAAGAAAGATAGAGCCATTGAAAATTGGCTCAATATTTAGTAGTGTTAATATTTGAAGGAATATAGAAAAGGTGGGAAGGATAATCATGAGTAATTCCATGGAAGATATTTGTAGGAAGAAGAAATTTGGAAAAGTGGAGAGGACGTCAAAACTGAGAAAGAGCTAATTTTTAGTTAGATAACATGGGAAAGCTAGAGAAATTTGTTAGAAAATATTAGGATGCATAGATAAATATGGAGATTTGTTGAACTGAATGATGGTCATATGCATGATGACAGAGGAATCATTAAGGGGAAATAATAATGTTTGATTTCTCTAGCCCATTGATGGTTAGCCAATTTTATGATCACCAATGTTGTTACTCACTATTGTGTTTGTTGTTATCCCAATTTTCTATTGTTCTTCTACTAGTTGTGTGTGGTAATGGTTGTTCATTTTATCTCATTACTAAATTGAGTCTATTTGGTCCGTTTGTATCTTCGGTAGGTAGTTGGCATGGATTTGTTGAAACTCTTTGATTTGGAAGAATGTAATATTTTTTTCTTTACGAATACTAGGCTAGTGAGCTGGTTTGAAAAATATTGTGTTGTAGCACATTGTGAACTTCTCCTTTTATGAATTAACCAAAGAATGCTCATATTACCATCTACAAATGTGTATCACTTTATATATTATTTTTATTGTTTCCATATGTAGAATGGATTTCATAATATCACACAACATATGAGTTTTAGAATATCAATTATACTTCGATTATCTTAAGGATATTAAGTTAAGAAATTAGCACTGCACATGCGACAATTCCATCTAACAATAAAAACCTAGTTCTAAGAGTCACTAATTCAACTTGGTGAGACATCCTCCACTTGGTGGGTGATGTCGAAAGGGCCAGTGTTGGAGTGGGTTTGTTGGTTGACACTACAAACCAACTTAGGTCTATCTAAAACCCATGACAAGACTACAACTCTCAGCAAAGGCAACCAAACATAAATCATTAGTTATAATGAATCCAAAATTTCACATTTATAGTAAACCAATATTAGCTAGTATTTATATCCTTATATCGCAATTGGAGAGTAAAATTTGAAATGCCATAAAACAAAAAATAAAAGTTAGTAGAGTGTGTGAGGTCCAATAATTTCATAAATTAATAGAAAAAGTATACTTTAACACAATAGTTAAACATGGGGCTACAATGTACAAAGGTGAAGTGATATCTCCACTTTTTTTTTATTTATTTATTTATTTATTTATTTATTTCTTTTGGATATTTCATTATTAAATGTATTATGATATGTTCTGGTATCATTTCTCTATGGGAAATCCCTTAGTGGGGTTTTGGGGTCAATTTCTCTACCCATCCATGTGATCTTGATTTATGACTATTGACTCTATTCTTACGTTATGAGGTTTTAACTTTAGTAACCATTAATTACAGAAATTGAATTATGTGATTAAATGTTGGAAGCCTCTATAATACTTGAGTCAAACGTTATATTAGTATATCAATGCTCCTATGCAGAGCCTCTATAATACTTGAATTGGAACTTTTGTTGATAGAGGTTATTATTGGAATGATAGAATAATATTTTTTCATATATTTGTTAGTTTTACCAACGCTCTAATCATCCGTGCCTAATTTTTGAATCCCCCTTATCCTTTTGATTGTTGTAATATCTTGTTAGAATGATTATAGGTGTTCTCTTTTGTTTGTATGTAGTTGGCCAGATTGTTTTCTGTATTGACAATTATAATTAACCATGATTAAATAAAATATCTATTGGTGCCATAAATTGTGAAGTATTCCTCCATAAGAGGGAGGGTCACCATTAAATATCTGAAGAATATATTGTATTGTGGATGAAATTGAAATTGCAGCATTCAGAATGATCATATTTGGTTATGAAGGAGACTAACAAGTATTTCTTAATGTGCTATAAAATATTCCAACACCTCACATTAATACTCTTTTGAATCATATTGTGAACCTTATACTTATTTCAGTGAGTAATGGTTAGTAATTTTCAGCACTTGATAATCCTTGTTTGATGCCAAATGCGTGTTATGCTTCCAGTTTAGGAGAACCTACCATCTCATCATCAAGTGTTAAAAGAGGCATATCAATGTTATATTCATTAGATTTTATTATATTTATTGGGAAATATCACCCTTCACTTAGTACATTTTCATTCCAACATTATGGAGTGCAACCCATAGTATGATTTGCCCTTTCTAAATTTCCCAACCTTTGGCTATCTTTCAGTAATTATATTTTTTTATGGTTCAAGAAAAGGTTAGTGGTTATAAGATTGAATTACCTAGATTCTTGCTTTATCTACCTATAAAAGTGTGAGTGCATTGACTATTATATTTTATTCTGGATAGATTCTTTGGTGGAATTCTAGCTCTAGTTTTAGCAATGATAAGAAAACAATGTTTTTGGGAAATGTGACGTCCCATGAGATAGTTAGTTATTTGGATGTACATATTTTCTTGGGATTATGATTTTTTTTGAATATCAATATTGTAAGGGAAAGATTTATAGAAGGTACATTTTATTTTGGATCTATTTCCATGTTTTAGGGTGCTTTCACTTCTAATATAAATTCTACCACGACCAAAATTGGTGTTATGGATAGTTATGCCTTTTGGAGTACATTTGTTCCTAGGTACAATTATCATGTGATTTTTATATGGGATCTAATTTAGCCTTACAATAAATAATCACTATAGAATGTACTCCAGCTCTAGAAGCCAAAACCTAGGGGGACTCTAACGTCCATTTAGGATGCCTTCTTTTCCCCCAGATCCACTTTACTAGTTTTAGTTACCATCCCTATAATAACTTAAGTTTATGAAACTAGAAATAATAAAAAATGATTGTATTTGCAATCACTCAATAAGGATACCCATTCCCATGAGATTACACTCTAAAATACTAAAGTTCAATGGAAAATTGGGAGAGAATAATCAAACACATATCACAACTTATCACTTATGATGTGTGTCAAAATATTCAGTGAATGAAAAAATTTGAATATGTCCCTTCCAAAATACCATGACTTGTGATGTTCTAAAATGGTATATTGAAATTAACCATTCATCATTTCATGATTTTACTTATTTGGCTAAAACATTCTTAGTGGATTTGTATTTATAGATTCATTAATAAATAAAATCAAATATATTCTCAAAAGTTTTACAAGATATCAACACTCATGTTTGGCCATATCCATTAATGGATTGGATGAGGCTAATTTGAGCCAAGATTCCATATTAGTTGATATGTGGCTAGTTTATCAAGTTCTTGTTACAACAAATTGCTATTGGTTTCACAATGGTAGGGTCATCCACCAAGGATGAATCTATCCTCCTTGTCCAGCATCTTGATTTGATAAGTCCTCAATTGCAAACATTCTATGATGGAATTACTAATAACCTTTTATAATCGATTTATCCTTCTATAAACTAATCATAGCCAAATGTTGATGGTGCATTTAATTATATATCTAGTGAAAATATTATCTAGTTAAATATGTGATTGCATCAAATGATTATGTCAACAAAGACCTGAGCTATTATACCCACTACCCAAGTTTCCACTACCCATATGCATATATCTATGGTGAAATCAATGCATTCAATGTGAAGGAGTCCTTGACAGTGACATTGAATTAAGAAGAAGAAGAATATTAAATATAAGAATCTCTAAAAAAATGGGCAAGGAAGAGAGTAAACATAATCCAACACATGTGGGGCACCATTGAGGGAAATCAAAATGATGAGTTTCCTTGTAGCATTTTTCAAGATGAAAAAATTATTCAGGAATGGCCATATATGGATTAGAATCATCCCTAATTTTACCATTAGAACAACAAAAGAAACTGCTAGTTTGATAAATCCATTTGCTATGCAACAAGAATGGCTTGCTCCTCTATAAGGCAAAATAGTAGGGAATACTTATCCTAGAAATATATCATTGAATATTGTTTTAATGAACGAATAGGTGGTGTTATAAAATAAAATGGCCAAGAGTTAAGTGGCTCTAAATTTTTATTTTTATGCTAACGACCTAGTGGTCCTAGTCTTGGTCAATGTATCTCACTTGATATTTAAGCCATCATAGTGATTGAGACACCTTCCCAAGGGTGTTTTTAAATATTCCACCCATAACCATAACATTGGGAATGCCCATAATCATATTATTGTTGGGACTTGGACTAGGCACCACCTACCATTTAAAACTTGAAAATTTTCAAAAGCTTCCAAATACAAGAAAAAACCATGTTGATAATGATTGGCGAAATTGATTCATTAGATAATAATCTCATTATATTTGGTACGGATAAAAGTCATAATAGGCCTTATCAAAAATTGTATTTCAAATCCAAATATGTATTCTTGAAATGAATGCTCATTATAAACTTATCAATGACAAATCTTGTATAATGTCAAAACAATTCAACACAACCTTCCAATCCTTCAACATGAATATTTTCTACATGAATGGAATCCTCACTGCATTTCCCTTAAAAAAAGGTAATAAATATGCCATGGTTCAAGATAATATGATTGATGTAACACTTGATTACAATTTTCCCCTGATACAAGTTGGTTCTATGCGATGATGACCATCATGTCATTTTTCTCTTGCATTATCCACTTTCCACATAAATAAAAAGTGGATATGGTTTATGAGCTTGATTTCAATATGACACAATAGAGAGCTAATGATGGTATGACTGTACCACATGTTTATGACTCCATTATGTTCATGGATGTTGGTTTGGATATGTTAATATATGTAATACCCCTTGATTTATCCCATGGTTTTATAAGAATAAATGATGAATTTGTAATGCCAACATGAAAATTGTGGTTGAATTCAAAATTGTAAAATAAATATCAAGACATAATTTTGATCTGTTAGCTTGAGGAGGGGGGCACATAGAACAGTGGTCCAAGAGGGAGGGGAGAAGTGGAAATAATTTGTTGTGGGCAGCTGTAAAAAAATGTTGCAGCACTCATCAATTGGAAGGAAATAGTTTGTTAGAACGTTGCCTAGATTCTCCATATTCCCATAATTTATGCAAACAAAACTTGGATAACCCTATGGGAGACAAAAAGTCTAAAGGAAAAATAAGGATTTATGGAAAATCAAGATGCATTTTACTATGAATAGAAAGTAGGATAAAGAGATTAGTAGAACATGGGTTTTGGAACGCATCGGGGCCATGAAAAATAATTTTATTCTCACATATGTTGGATTGTGATTCCCAATATCGATGTGCTAGAGAAATTGGATTGTGGTGTGAAAATATGAATTTCAATGGGAGGGTCAATCTAAGAAATAACAAGGATTCTTATTGAAGGGGATCATAAACTACTTATGTGCTTGTTGTAAGGTTGATAAACTAGTAGGCACCGTAGAAATTAACTAGGGTGCTTATTGAAAGTAGCTAATAAACCACTAAGTACTTGCTGAGAAAGTTGATAAACCATTTATTCCTTTCAAAGTAAAGTGCTAAACTACCGAAATAGTGAGTTGTAGACTCTTGAAGTTATTTTGGTGAAAAATAGTTTATTAACCACCCAGAATGTAGACACGTACTCTCAGAAATGTGTCATACCCTACCTCAGGATTAGTTGAATTTTTCTACCCTACCTCAATATTAGTTGAAATTTTCCTTTGAAAGCATCTCCACGAGCCATGCATCTGCCTCTTGGGTGGCTAGCTCCATGAAAGGCTATTGTGTAGTTAGCTTATGGTGGGTTGGATAATTGAATTCCTTTCCTTAATCACTATCCTTTCAAGCTATGCAAATAAATTCATTTATCTATACTTATATTTTTCATTTTAATTAAAGCATGATGTTTTTATGTGCCATAAAAATGAAAGTGTTAACATTGTTTAGGGATAAATGTATATTCCTCTTTGTTTATGGTGAAATTCCATTTATATGCTTTCATTGTTATGAGGAGTTGGATGTCTCTACGTGCATATGCTCATCCTATTTTGAGTTATGGAACTATTTCCATGGTTGTGTGTGAATGTTTAATAAGCTTAGAAAAGTTGTTATTGTCTATGAAAACACATTGTTTAATATGTGAGGGTATTTTTTGAAATTTGACTATTTAAGGTTCTTGGAAGACTTTCTTGGTAAATGATTAATAATTTTGCAGTGTGTGATATATATTTGTGACCCGTTATTGGTTTGATAAGCTGTTGTTGTATCTAACATTATAGAGTAGTGCTAGCCATAGTTTGGATTTATTTAGTGTTTAAGGGTAGGCCTAATATAGATTTATTGGATAATCCTATGATCATGAATAATGCTTGAAACATTAGATTTTAAATGAGGGTTTCATTCCTATAGGCACTAGTGTGTTTATCAACATTATGCATCAAGGGAAGCTCAGTAAATGTCCCTAGATATTCCTTGGAAAGTCTAAATCTACATATTGTAGAAATCTAGACTAGTATCCCGTGTCAGATGAGCCTAGACTGGTTAATGGGTCAGGAGGCTAGGGGTTTATAGATTAGGGTTGAAGTTAGGTTTAGGGGATTTAGTGCCCAGGGTATTTAGAGGCTACCTGGTTATTAGGGAGTAGGTGTTATAGGTTTATGGTTGAAAGGATTGAACACTAGGGATTAAGGTGTCTGGTCATAAGAAAGTGGTGAATAGTTTAGGGTCATATGGGGTAAGGATTTACTACTTAAGGGTCTAAGGATTTAAGTGTTTAAGGAATTAATATCTAAGTAACACAATGGATTAAGGTGTTATGTCATAAGCAAGGGGTGAATAGTTTATGATCTGATGCGGTAAGGAATTACTAGTTAAGGGTTAAATGGTTTAGGTGTTAGGGGTTAAGGGATAAGGAGTTAGGGAATTAAGAGACTAATTAGGATGAAAGTGGTTAAGGTTTTAAGGATTAGGGGGATTATTAAGTCCAAGGAAATAGGTGTTAATATGGAGTAAAGGGTTCGGGGTGGTTAATGGTTTAGAGGTTAGGGGTTGGTTAATGACTAGGGCTTAGAGGAAAGGTAACCATTGAATTTAAAATCGCATGTGGTAACCAAGTGGAATTAGGGAAGAATATGACATAATGATGAGGGTGAAATAAGAATAGGTTATTTTTGCATGGTTTTGAATATGTTGATGTAGCCTTCAAGGGTCACTTTGATTGTCACAATCCAAAAATCCTTCAAGTGTCATAACATGATTCCTTTTTTCCTTTGTCTTCAAGAATTCCTTCCTAGAAAAACACTACTAGTATATCTCCTTCAAACTATTCTCCCATGTTCACTAGGATTACCTGTAGGTGAAGATCACACCTAGAAAGAAAACACTAGTTTGAAAATCTCTTGTTTTACTATGATTCATATAATGAGACATATTATGATCAACAATTCATAAAGGAGATGAAGGAGGATATTCTGAGCCAAAAGCACACTTGCGGAGATACAGATGTAGGGAATACTGATTCAAACGAAAAATTCATAGTTCTAGAAGAGGAGGAGGCAAGGTGAGTGAAAGGGGGAGGCTTAGTGAACAAGGAAGGAAGGACTAGTTGCTAGGAATCCATAATGTGAAAGGAAGAAGGATGGAATTCCATGGAGGATGTAGGGAATAATTTTAAAGCCTAGGGAAGGTCCCCACTACCCACTAAAGTTGTTCAATGTGCTACACTTTGTAGGAAGGATCATGGTGAGTTCATGGAGGAACAAGAAGTAACAAAAGACAAGGGCCCTGCTCACTAGGGTTGCGCAATGTACAAAAGAAAGAGAAGTGTTGGTGTGGCATATTATGTATCTCCTATTGATTGTGGGGTCAATGCTAGGATATAAAAGTGCAAATTCCACTCTTTTTGGCTTGGAGAAAAAGTATACAAGGTTAGAAAAATGGCTAAGTCTCAAAGGGTTAAACATGGAAAAAATCAGTGAGTTGAAGAATTGAATGCGCTACATACATCTCAACTTATTATTTAAACTTAGAAAATACCCAATACTAATAAATATACATTATAACTTTAGTTCACAAACACTATCCAACTTCAACGAGAAAAGCATGAGTGTGTACGACATATAAGTTTTGTTTTGTGACTTGAAAGTGTGTTATAAGACAAAAGTGCATTATAGTTCATCACTACAATCCAATGACACTTAAGAAGGAGCACATACACTATAACCATGTTTAAAAACATAAAACGACACTTGACAATGAAAGTAACACCTCACATGGCAACAAGTATGCTCCAAAATTCAGATATAACAAACATTTGGAGAACAATATAGCAACAAAAATACAAGGTTAAAACCTACATCTCATATAACTTCTAAAATCAAATCGGTGAGAAATTTCTTCATAATAACCTACACATGATTCAACCCACACTACCTTAGTACAACTAGGTACCACGAAAGACGAATTTTTGTTCATCATAGGAGAGCCAAAACTAACCACTAGTTATGATTTTTATATCATTAGTACTTCTAACTTAATTAGAGATTCCTTGGAACCCAATCGGCTACATTCACATTATGATCATAGGATTGCAATAAAATATTTATATCAATCTTCTCTTTCCCTATTTAAACTTTAGAATTCTAATTCCAAATAGGGCATTAACAAAGGAGTATTCTTATCTATTTCACGAGCCAAGTCCCTCTTTCATTGGGCAATCAAACACATAAGGAAGTAGATTCCAAAGTTCATCCATCACAACATGGATATGGATGGTGGAATTATTCTTATCAAGCCTTGATTGGTATGCATCAAATGTTCCAATGAAAAGGTCTCATAAATTCAATAGTGAATATTTTCCAAGTACATATCCGTGGACATACTATCCATAATATCAAATCTCAACAAAGCTCAAAGAAATTAATGAACGCCATTATTTAGAACACACAATGGTCTTTAACGGTTTAGTCTTCTTGATTTTTCCTCCTCCCTATGAGACTAATGTTCATAACGCACCAATAATCTTGTTATCGTATTTTTTTATCATGAAGTAGTTCAAATGTTCCTATAATTTAGATTAGGAGGCCAAGGAAGAAAAGAAACATTTACCAAAAAAAGACACTGAAAATAAATTCAATAAAAATAAGATTCAAGGAAGTACACAACATGTTAGCTGTTTCTTCCATTAACATCATTTGTATTAACATCACAAAACTAGGCTTTCTCAAATAAATTTACCCTAGTTCTTAACCCATAAGCCCTAACCCTAATCCTTAGTGTTTATAATGACGAAGTAAGGTTTTATATCCAAAGCCTAGATCCATACAAAGCATATAGTCATAGTCATAGGACTTTATCCATAAACCATAGATTTTTCTTGTTGTGACACACTTAGGTTTTATAAATGCTCAAATTACAAACCCTAGGTATCAGCCTAGGTATTCAATCTTTGATTATCCAAAACAATAGGGTTGTGTGAAGACATGTAGTCTTCAAACTCGAGATCCTCGCAAGCACAATATACATTACACAGTAAAACCAATATTCTATCTTTATCAAGTGAAGTAATTTAAACAAGAGTTGAAATGCGAAAACAAGGTGTAACCATGAGAGAATAAGTTAGGAAAACATTATTGTAGATTCATTACAATAAAAACATTACTATGCCAAGTAGTTCAATACTAGTTGTTCTTTAACTATTATATCAACAATAATAGTTCCTTGATCCTTTTATCTGAATGATAGAAAATCAAGCTCAACATGCTATCTTCAAGTTCCTTTAATGACCATAAACACTAGACATCATAAACATTTCTATTGGCTCTCTTCCTCAATCCTATGATTTAGTGTATAAACCCTAGAATTTTATTCAAACCATTAGATTGGTTAGGGCTTGAAATTGGTTGGTTAGGGTTTTGATTCCGAACCCTACACTTACATCACTCAACTCTGTGGTTCCAAACCATGATAATGCTCAATCTTTCATATATTTCTAAGTCCTATTGTTTAATCATCATGTCCTTTAGGCTCTTTCTATGGTTACAATCCGTAAAACATTACAACCATAGGAATGGCATATGACTTGATTCCAAATGCTAGGTACATATATTAATCTCATTCATTTAAGAAAACAAATCATATCAACGAGGATTGATAACCAAGTATAAAGAGTGCCATCATCAGAAACAAATTCTTTAATATTAATGATGATGATTTAGTTACCAAGATCATTCGGTTAGCTATCCAAAATACTCAAAACCTTAATGGCTTGTAGACTTTTAAATTAAGTAGGAAAAAATCTCAATTTGTTCAAAATTAATAGAATATTTTCCAACTCCAAGTCAAACTACTACTTTATCATGCCACATAAGATATTAAATTAAGGTATAAACTAAAACAACTATATATTTCAAGAACGCATTCACACAACATTATTTCAAGTATATTTAGATATTAACAATTTATTACATATCTCCATATAAAAAAACACACGATGTTTAAATTTGTGAATTATTATCCTTTTCATGGAATTATTGTTTATTTCACATGACTTAGCATTGGGCTCTTGATATCACCATATGATATGTAATCTTGGGATCTTTTTACTTTCTTTTTATTGCTAGTTTGTTGCATGGGCGTGATTTTGTAGATCCTTTTTTAATATGCTGAAATTTTTCCCTTCTCCAATCTAGGAATATTACAACTAATGTTACCAACTTGCAACAATCAAATTTCAAACCTTATGCAATGTTGATCATGACTTGTAGTTGACTAAAAATGCAAACACAAGGACAAGCACTAACAAAAGAAGAAGCACAAGTTTCCCATGTGGGGAAAACTTGTTAGCACACCAACTTGAGTTTTGGTGAGAGTAATCGCATTGACCCTCTTTCACCTACCAACAAATATCCCATTGACAATTTTGTACAACACTTGTCTCCAATTTTATCTTTTCTAGCGAGAAAGTAGGTGGGTAGGATTTTATGTTCCCTATGTAAGAAAACAATTATGAGCAGAAACACATGCGATCCATAAAGGGAAAAAATGCTACTTGTTTGACGTGAACTATGTGGGAAATGATAAATGACTCTCTTTCACCAACTAGGAAATATCCCATTGACGTTTATTTACAACTTCTTTGTGGCATATTCCATCTTTATTCACTAGAAAGTATGTTGGCAGGCTTATCTTCCTGAATGCAATTAAAATTTTATGAGCGTTAGGAATCATGCTTTTTTAAGATGTTGAATTTGAACTATTTATCATATGGATGGGTGGCTATGTTCATAAAATAAGTGTAAATGTTAGAAAGAAATGTCACTATATGTTGAAATATATCAAAAGAAAAGAATGAATAAATTGTAACAAGCAAAATGGAGTCATACAATGAATGTGAAGGGCATGGTATTTTGGTTATCTTTGTTTTTATGGTATTTTGAAAGAAACTAGCTATTGATCCATATTACCATGGTATCTAAAAAATCTCGCATTTGCTTCATTCTCCATTAGATGTATATCTACTCAACTTTTTTTTCAAATTAAGACCTTTCTTAAGATGTCACATTTGAACTCTTTGTCACATGGGTTAGAGGTTAGTTTTTTAAAATAAGTGTAAGTTATCCATAAAAATATGACTACATGTTGAACCATATAAAAAAAAATGAATGAATAAAGTGGAACATATAGTGAAGAGCCCTAAAATTAGGCGAGGTGCCCAAAATTTTAGTTGTCTTTTGAGGGAAACCCACTAGTGATTCAATTTATCTTTCCAACAAGAGAATTTGGTATTTGGTTCATTCTCCATTTGATGAATATCATCAATAATTTTTCCTCATTAACAACTTAGCATATTTCATTAGTATTTGAAGGTGAGGTGCACATAGTCATGGTTTTTAATGCTTTTACATTGTTTAGAAGGAAAACAGTTTTTAATGGATATCACCTTGCCATCTAGAGAATTTATCATTGTCTCAGTCTCCATTGTATGAACATATTCCCATAATATCTTTCTCAATACCTATGTAGGAGTTAGTATCCTATAAAGAATTCTGAAATATAGGAACAAACTCACCAACAACAACAATTATAAATTTCTTAATTGTATCACATTAACTTATAAGTGTTGGTCAATTGATGGTATGGTGGATCATAATAGGATGCATGTCTCTATAAAATGGTGTCTGATATTGGACCTGATAAACTTTTCTGACACTTTTTGTTGGCACACCTCCATTTTACAGTAACTAAAATTTGAATATCACCTTGAACACGTTGAATCTATTTCCATAGTTTGATTGTTGTATTTATGTTCTTGTCCTTTGTTGTTGTTCCACATTTATTTTTATTTTTAGAGAAACATGTCTGGACCTTCAAGGACATTATGATTAAATATTATGAATGGGCTATATGTAGTTTTCTATTGAAATCATAGACTTATCATAAATTGTTTTTGGCTTACGCCTTACTATCATTACTTGGACTATGGTTGAGGTTCATGAGAAAAAAAAAATTGTGTGAGAGGAATGTAGACTCAAAACACTTAGGAAATGCAACCCTAATTATGGATATATTTGTGATATATCCACTATTATATAAATCATATTCTTCGAAAGGTTGTCCTTTGGAGAATACTAGTGGTCACCGGAGCAATGAATTTCTCTTTCCTTTTCGGGGCATCCCTTCACTCAATTTACCTAGTATGGATACCTTCAAATCTATGTCATTACTATTTCAATTGTTTTCTTTATTTTTAAGAATTTTTATGGTTTTTATGGAACGTTTAACATTAAACAATTCTTTGTGCATTTAGAAATCATTGCGTCCACTTGACCATTTATCTACATTTTTTGAATTGCAAACTCCATAGTAGTATTCTTAGATGTCTCTTAACATAACTATCTGCAAGAACTCATTCTCTAAAACGTTTCTATACAGTATATATCTATACTTCTATTACATTGTTTGGCACAAGAATGTGATATTCATGTGGTTTGTGTTAATAGGTGGCCAACGTTGAAACAAGTTTAGTTGCTAGATGTCTGAGAGTATATCCTCACCCACATGATTATCACGTAAATTCTATTTCAAGCAATAGGTACAATGATTCCATTCTCCTTTTAAATCCTTAGCATGTTTGAAGATAAATATACCTTTTAAATTTTAAAGATATAAGTGTCAATATTTTCCAATTCTTTCCCTAGTTATTACATATTTCTAGACTCTCGGTGCCCATAAAAAAAATTATTTTTAGGGTCTAGTGTTTTCATTAGAGGAAGTAAAACTATTTTATATCATATTTTTCCGTGGCATGCCATTGGAAATTAAAAGGACCAAGTCATAATTTTTTTTTGGGTCCATGTAAATTTTAACAATTTGCTTGTCTAAGATTCCAAGGAAGCTATAGCACATCCAAGAACACTTGTCATGATTATGTAGTTCTTTCAGACCATGTTTTCAATGGTATCAAAGAGCTTTGTAAGAGCATTTAAAAAAATGCTTGATATCTTTGTCAGGGATGACCTATCTAAAAACTTTATTGATAGTAAAGGTTCTTTGATTGGATTTGCTTGCCTCATAATTGCACACTAAATAGTTGGATATTTCTAAAGTGTCATAATATAACTAGGCTCCTCAACATATTAAACCCTAATTGTCTTAAATATCTTATTAAAAGGAATTATTTTTGTGACTAAGCTAACATGTTTATTTTTTATCCATAAATGTATGCATTTGGAATATGAAACTAGTGGGAAAGGAAGTGGACATTGATCAAGCAACTCATGTATTGTTGGGAACCATTAGTGATCACTTTGGCTCTCTTAATTGTGTAAGGTGGGATAAACATGGTCGCTATGTAGCTTCACGCTCATATGATAAAGTGCTTTTTATACATGAGAAAAAAATTGCGATTGAGTTTGGTTTTAGAGAATTGTAGATCTTGAGAATTTGAAAGTTATGATTACTTTGCAAGGTCATACTGCGAGTTGTGTTAATTTTATGTTGACATATTTTGACTTCTTTAAATATTCAAAATATTTCAGTATGGTTTTACAATGCAAACTTGTTAATCCGACCTTATTTTGGGTTGATTGTAAGAGAGTATATAGATGAGTGTTAGGATCCAAATATATTGGGGCTATCTTGGTTTTAGAAAACAAAATTTCTCAATATGCAAATGAATATGAAAGAAGAAAATCAAGTGGGTACATTTGGGGAGATAATTTGGGAGGCCATGTAAATGACATAGTTTTATAATAGATTCCAAAATTCCATTTGTTAGACATATCTCACATTTTTCATGGGTATGTGGATATAGCATGCAAAAAGGACACCCTGGAGTACAACCAGTTAATAATGGAATTATTTTATTTTTTGGACTCACAAAGGAAAGGAAAGGCCAAGACACAACCAACCAATTATTATGGCAATAGGAGGTTTACTCCTTGTCGATCCCAAGGATCATGGCCTTTTCGGGCATGCTACATAAACACATGTATGGGTAAACATAACATTTTCTATGATGCAATTTTTCAACCAACTATCATAGATTATTTATTATATCTTGTCTGTTTATTTCCATTTGTTATCACATGTTATCTATAGCCTCAACTTTTTAGCATCTAACTTAGATGGCATGCAAATTAACATGTTTTCTTGTCCCACAATATTCTCTTTGGTGTGTTCTTGTTTGATAGGAAAATATCTAGTGTTCTAATTCCATTCTCATATTGTTCTTGTTGCTCTTGTTCTCTAAACATGCTAGATGTGCGAGCTTCCATTAGAGATCTTATTGGGAGTTGTTAAGTGATATGTATGGGTAGTTATGACATCTTAGCACCAATAGACCCTTCCCTCACGTCATGGATATGTGTCCTTTTTCAATTAGTTGAAGTCAAAATAAAAATGTATTTATATTTTTAATAACGCATTACAAAAGTTAGGGGCCTATGCCACTAGTGTTATAAAATTGATGCTAGAAATTTAATTTTAATCCAAAATTTTTAATAGTGTTCAAGTATAAAGGGTTGAGATATGTCTCAAAGTAGTTATGCCATTTTTCCTTTTCAATTTAATTACAAAAGAGCGTAAATCCATGTCAAGCTCTTCTATGAGGTAACCACACTTGTCAAATTTCTTGACATGTAAATTTATTTTAAAGTGAGAAAATTGAAAATTGATTTGCACATAGAGAGATTTGATCCCTTTGGACCCTTGGTAGGTTTTGGATTAACATGAATCTCTAATTTGATTATTATCTAGGCCATTACTATACCATGAATTAACATAGATCTATGTCCGTTATATGTCTATGAGCTTCCATATTTTTATTTATTTATGAATGATTATTAGCTAGATGATAGACATTTAACATGCACCCAATAATCTACAATACTCTTAGTAAGATACAAATTTATCTTATACCCATTTTTCTTTCTTTCATTAGATTAATTAATTTAAAAAGTATCTTTGAGAGATATATATTTTTTTGACATTTAGTATTGATAAGTCATAGTATTAAAAGAGTATTATTGATTAAAAAGCATAAAAAACTTTATAAATCTCTTATAATAAAGAATATTGTTTCATATTTTTAAATATTAATAAATTTAAATCTATATATGTTAATTATTAATATATAATTTAAATTATATAAATAGGTTGTCATAATATAAATTGAATCTTGTTAAAACATGTAATTATATTTAGGTTATATATAAAATTTGTTATAATTAATAATAATTATTATTAAAGATTAAATCATAATTTTGTTAGATTAAATTATTAATCCACAATAATTGAGAGGTCGGTACTCAATGAACATTACAATAATAATTATGGTAAGACAAATATAAAAGTGAAGAGATAAGGTCGGTACTCAATGTACATTATAATAATAATTATCGTAAGAGGAGTATAAAAATGAAGAGATAGGAAGATCCGAAGGCATTAGAGTAAAACACTCGGGCATCTTGCATCTTTTCTTCTGCCTCATTTCAGGTGATCGCCAGTCGCGTAATATTTGAACATTTGAAGTGTTGACATGGAAGGTCGAGGGGAAAGAGGATCAGAATGGAGGAATGTCGAAATGGAAGGTCGAGGGGAAACAGGATCGGAAGGGAGGAGTCGAAGTAGAAATTCTGCCTGTAGAAGTAGATCGGATTCCCGTTGCTTACTACCCAGTAATGATCATCACTGCGAAGAAATTCGTAGTAAGAGAGAAGATATTGTAGCAGATGGTGCATTGCCCATTGCTCCAGAGAATCAGCGGACGATAGAGCAAGCTACTGAGATAGCGAATGACAATGAGGTACAAGAAATTCAAGAACCAGTGGACCAGCAATCCTCTGGACCAACAGATGCATTGCCTCTCGTTCCAGAGAATCTGTTGGCTATCGAGATAGGTAATAAGGAAACTGTTGAGATAACCCGTGATAATGGGACAGACGATGTTCTAGAAGAGCCAGCGGACCAGCCGACAAACAATGATAATGATGAGACAGACAATGACGATGATGACGAGACAGACAGTTATGTTGATGATGTCGACTGGAGGATTGAAACTAGAAGTGTGGATGATGAGGTAGCAGAAATACTAGGTACTGAATTTCCTCATCTGATTGCAGAACAATCAACCGAACGGCAATATACAGAAGAATTATTACGTCGTCAGGTTGAGAGAACAAGGGAGCTACACGCTGCTCAGCAATCCTGTTGGGAAATTCGTAATGCGCTAATAGATATGGCTGAAAACCGCAGGAGATCCTTAGGCAGGGATATCGGTTCACGGAATCGCGTGGGGAATCTGTTGGGTTTGATAGTAGAAGGTCGTGAGCTCGCTGATGATGAATTATTAGTCCGTTATCAGGATGCAAATAGAAGGACACGGGCTCTAGGCGAATTGTGGGCAGAATCTAATCGTGAGGTAAACGCTCTAATTGAGCGCGGACGAAATGAGCGACGCAGATTTGAGCGACTCAGAAGAGAAGGAGCATTGCGTACCATAAGCATTTCTGAGCACCATATAAATAATAACAATACTATCACTTCATGCTGTTCAATCTGCCAATTCGATTTTGAATTGGAGGAAGAGGCATCTCAAGTACAGTGCGGCCACCTTTACCATCGCCCCTGCATTTCAGAATGGCTCGATTGTAACAATACCTGCCCAGTCTGCCGATTCCAAATGTAGATGGTTTTGTTGTATCTTGTTTGCATAGAGAGTAGAGATTTTTCCGTCAGGAAATAACTTTATTTTGCATCTTTGAAATCTTATTCATTGGTTCTATGTGTTGGGACTACCATTTTTTCTTCAATTGTATTAACAATTGAAATATTTAGTGAATTTTTTTTTTTTAAATATTTGAGTGTTTCATGATAGAATGTTCCTTTCTACAGTCTCTTGTATGTTTGAAATATTTGAGTGTTTCATGATAGAATGTTCCTTTCTACAGTCTCTTGTATGTTTGTTTTGATTAGCTCTACAGAAGTTGCATGTTGTCTATTTGGTTGCACGATTGTAGTATTTGGTTTACTAGGTTCTCACCTAGGCTTAATTAATAAAATTAGAAACTTTTAATAGCTTGGTTAGTTCTGTTTTGGAAGGATTTTTTTTAATGGGATCCATTTTATCATTTACTCCTCACAGATTTTCCAAATCATTGTTTATTTCCCTAATAACATTTCTATTTTATTCAAGGAAAGGTTAGTGTTCATAATATGGAGTTGATAGCTCTAACTTTATCATTATGGGTGAATGGACTATTTGATTTCTTTTGGATTCTTTGGTGGAGGTCTAACTCTATTCTTGTTATTGCTAGGGAAGCAAGACTTTGAGTAAAGTGGGCTTCAAATGATATAGTTGGTAATTAGGATGTGCACATTTTCTTAAGGCCATCAATATTTTGTGAGTAGCCATATTCTTAGGGAAAATTTAGTAGGAAGTACCTTTCTCTTTGGATTGGTTCCCATGTTCAGGGTACCTTGCATTTTGGGAGAATGCTTTGAATGCCAATTTTGGTCTTATGCATGATTATGCCTTTGGTAGTAACTTTTGTTTTCAGCTAGTAATTCATGTAGTTTTGTTTTCAGCTACAAAACTTTATGAATACTTTCTATTTTTTTCCTAATAAAAACATATTGTCATGAAATCAAATTGGATAATCTAAATTAGTGTAGTTACATAACATTAGTAAAATAAAACTAGGAAGGCTTAATAAATTAGTTAGTTTTATGTGGGCATTTTGAATCCTTGATAGAAAACCCTTTATGTGGCAGCCAGGAGCCCACCACCTCACTTTAGTCATCCTTTGAATCATAGCATGAACCAGACTAGAAGATATTTCTTTATGTGGTAGATTTCAAGTGTGTCTTGTTCTTAGACTCTAGGAGATCCTACCATTTTATCATAAAATGATAGCAAAGGAAACTACGATATACTCATTATATTTTATGCGAGTTAGTTAGTGGGATGTAAAAATCTTTACCTAGTATATTTTCATTCTGGTTTTGTTGAATGTTTTGGGTAAATTTAACTTCCCACGAAATAGTTGATTATAAGGAGGTATATATTCTCTTTACATTGTGCATTGGGGAAGGATAAAGGGTTAATATTAATGCCTTTAGGGTGTGCTTGCATGCTAGTTCTTTGAGACAAAGGAGTGCACTGAAGGAACACTTGGTCTTTTTTGAAGGGCACAGTGGAGAAAGGAAGAGGAAAGAGGTTTAAGTAGTGTGCCTAGTTCTATTGGAGGGTGCATGACATACTTTATAACAATGAAGAGTTAGCCATCAAGGCTTCAAAGTGCACCCATGGGCTCTTGCTCTTAATCAGTTTGATTTTAACAGAAACTTTGTCTACATTTGAGGTGATCATTACAATGAGTTTAGACATAGAACCAAGTGCCAGGAACACCAACTCTTCAAGAAAACTTAAACTAATTTTAAAAATGACAATTATACATTAAAACAATAGTTTATATAGATTCCTCAAGTACAACCAATGGAGTTTGTGCCATAGAGACCTAAAAGTGTTGTTTCAAAGAAAGTAAGATGTTGTAACCATGAAATATACCAAAAGATGTTTCTATCAATGTAGTTGTAGGCTTCTCTACAAATGAATTATAAAAAATAGAAAAATAACAACTGACATAGTATAAAACATAACAATACATATATATACATGTAGAAGCAACAATAAACCCCAATTTTTTAAAGTAGTGATAATTAGTTGATATTCATTATGGATAGTGTTGTACATGAATGATTTTTTTGCAATGATCTTTGTATAATCTAGTTAATTGTTATATTGGATGTGCATGTATATATACTTGAGAACTCTTTTGTTTTTGTTTATTTGTTTTCATCCTGTAATCATTGAATTTACACCTTTAGTATATGTAATTGAAATGTATATTTTAATTTTGTTCTTTCTTGTGGATGTCTAGGAGTGGAGATCAGCAAGTCAAGCAATATCTCTAACTATATTAGAAGGTTATCAATGAGCTCAATATGTTATTGTTTACATCTCTTCAGATACTAGAATGTAGATCAATTCTAAAGGAATTTCATTTGCCTAATTGATTTAATTTTAATGATAGGAAAGATAGATCTTAGTAATCTACGTAGATATTCTTAACAATACATGATCTATAACCTAGTTATCCCTTGAGAGATTTTGACACAACAGAAGTTACTCTAATCATTTAGGGGTATAGCAGTTTCCTGGTATCTTATTTGATGTAGGTGATCCAAAGGCCCCTGTAAATTAGAGGTATAATTTGGTTAATTATTATTATGGATGTGCATGTATATATAGTTGATAACTCTTTTGTTTTTGTTTATTTCTTTTCTTCATATTGTAATCATTGAATTTACACCTTCTTTAGTATAAGTAATTTATATGTATATTTTAGTTTTGTTCTTTCTGGTGGATGTATGGGAGTGGAGCAAGTCTTTCAATATCTCTGACTATGTTAGATGGTTATCAATGAGCTCAATATGTTATTTCTCTTCAGATACTAGAATGTAAATCAAATCTAAAGGAATTTCATTTGCCTAATAGATTTAATTTCAAAGATTGGAAAGGTAGATCTTAGTAATTCACATAGATGTTCTTAACAATACATGATCTATAACCTAGTTATCCCTTGAGAGATTTTGACACATCAGAAGTTACTCTAATCATTTAGCTGTATAGACATTTCCTGGTATCTTATTTGATGTCGGTGATCCAAAGGCCCCTGTAAATTAGAGGTATACAAAAGACTACCTGATCCACCAAGCTCATAAAACATTTCATTATCATCAAATATAAATCAAGCAAATTATAAAATAATGATTGAACAAAAGATTCACATATTAATACAATGGCTATAGTGGAACCCCTTAGGGAAACACCACTTTCAAATCAATCTTATTATTTATCATCTCTAAACCTACAATCACTATTTTACAATATCCTTATAGCCTCCTAATCACCGGATCACCATACAATTTGCATCTCTACTTGTTTCTTTCATCTTTTAGAAAGAATTCCTAAGTCTCTCTTTGAGGGTCCCTTCTTACATTGTTGTTGTAGAAATATTCAACTCCAGAAATTGAGATCTTCATAGGATGTGCCCCTTTATGGCATGAAAGGTTTCCACATTAATCTTCAAGCATGTTTCCCCAATATGGCAGGTTTTCAAATTCAAAAGGGCTGTAGAGGCTCCTGCATCAAACTCCCCTTGTTGGAAATAAATGGTGCCCTTACCATGTAGGTTCTACAGTTCTCCTTTGGTGATAAAATACAATCACATCATCAATCCTTGTGCTTCTGCTTTAATCTTCCTTTTTCCCTCTGCAACTTTTCTCATCTCCTTTGTTGTTGATGTTATATCTTATTCTGCCTTTGTGGACATTCTTCTTCAACTACTTATCTTTACATGATGAAAAAAAAATCCACCCACCTTTGCAAGTCATGTTCTCATCAAATCACTTATCTCAACCTATGTTTCCATCAAAGACCTATCACAACCTATGCTACCTACCACTGCAAGAATAGAACCTAAGTGGGAAAAATAACATAATAATACTCCATCAAATAATGGTGAAGTTCGTCATACTACACTACACCTCCACTATTTCTTTGGCATGTGCTTCAATCCTCTTTTTACCCTACCAAGCTCAAAAAATTTACAAGGAGTGCTCTTACAATGGTGGAGTCATTGTCACAATCCTAACAAACCACCATTCTATGTCCATTTCCCATGCCAAATGTCAAAGTCTAAATAAGAGACAAATAAGTCAAACAAAATACCAATTCTCTATGGAACAAGCCCACACACCCATTGCTTGCACTTGGAGAGGGGGTCAAAGCCCAAATCAAAGGAGCATAATGCATTCCTCATCCCAATTCCTAGCCAAATTAACCCACAAGGGGTACTTAAATCCTCCATTTTAGGGTGAGGTGTATTAACTTACTGTCATGTCAAAGTTTACATGATTTTATGTGTGTTTAAATGAGGGCTCACCCTAAGATTCAAATGCATTCACACTGATAGATAGTAGAGACCCATTTGAATTACACACAACCTACAACCTAGTTCCCTTGTTAGTCTATTGTCCATGACCTTATTTTTCTTCCACTTGACATAAAAAACTCTAATATTTTCAAAGTACTTAACCTCTACTAAAATTATTTGTGCTAGCCTATATAGACTGAGATTCTTGGAATGGTTTCCATACATTGATGTTTGAATTATTGAGGGGTCCCCATCATTGTAGCTATATGGACCCCTTTATATTTTAATAGTAGGATACACTTGTACAACTCCAAGGCTTTCACGTCTTTATTAGTTTGTCTAATTTAAGGTTGCCGATACCCTTCCCACACCTACCTCCCTAATAGACCTCATCTATGGAGAACAACATGAACAAGTTTTTTTTTATAGCACGTAAGCCAACATACCACCGTTTGTTGTTTCATTGTAGTTGGTTTTTTCCTTTTCTTATCTCTCTTGGGTGGTTGAAGTTACTCCGCTAATGCTAGTAGTTTGTTTGAGCTTATCCTCTATTGAGATTTTAACTAACCCTCTTGCATCCATGGACAAGGACATCCCATTCCTTATTTAGAAGAGGCGAGAGCTAGTGTGATGAAGAACTGGGTTCTAACCTTATTGTCCATGGTAGGAAATTTGCAAGTTGTCAAACTGTAGGTTACCCTAAAGAAAGAAGAGTTCCACGAGGCTCAAACATGGAGACGATATTGACGAAAACTTTCAGAAGTTAGTCTTTAAGAAAGGAAATCCTCCTTATTTCAAAGTGGGATGAGGAGGCACGATAAGATGACAAACGAAAGGGTCTGGAAGGGATCCCTCCCTTAGTTTGTTTTTTCTAAATGATACTACAAACATGAGACACTTCCCTAATGGAAGAACACTTTGGACAAGATGTGGCACATTAGATTTTTTGTGGCCTCTTGTCTTGATGTAAGAAGTTTAGAGACCTACTTACAGGTCTATTTTCACACCTCGAGTTGAAATTCACAACTCTATCTAAGGGAATCTCCAAGCAAAACTGTAACCTACATACTCTCTCAAGTGAAAGTGCTCCTTGCTCAATTGCATGATAAGGGCAATGTTGGAGAATAGGTGGACCATCAGCAATCCAACCCATATGAACCCCTTATTCCTACTAGCTAGTTTCATAGTATGTTATGACAACCTAAATTACTATCAAATGCATGTCAATAAGAATACAATTTATATTGTTTCCTATGTTACTCATTCCAATGTCACCCTAGAATTTAGTATGTTACATAGTCTTGATAAAATATTTCATCTTGGTAATCACACAAGGTCTTGGTAGACTCTTGCATCCTAGAGTCATATAGGTTGATGACTTTCTTAATATTATCAAATTGGTAATAAGATTCTTAAGTAAATTGAAATGCACTAAAAAAGATTTAAAAATGAAGAACCAGTAAAAATTAAAATATTATTTTCAATAAAAGGAGCATTGGTGAGGGTTAATAAAAGATTGTCACTCGGAGAAGAGAGAATTAGTGATGGGGCTTTAACGAGCCTCACTAAAAGTGTCACCAAAAATAGAATTAGTGACGGATAATTAATGACCCTCCACAAAAGTGTTATTGAAAATGGATTTGGTGACAAACTATAAAGGACCATCACTATATACACTTACAACAATTTTTTTTAAAGAATGTCAGCATATGAGACATCGGAGACGGACCTTAAAGGTCTGTTACAGGCATGAAGCATCATCAAAAACTCATTGGAATGATAAATTATGTTGAATATTTATTGACTGTCACCAAAAGTAACGAAAACGATCGTTGGTGATGGTTGTTGACACCTAATCCTCTGGGATTGGGTGAATTTGGAATGTGAACAGTGATCAAGAAGATGAACTGAGCAGTCACATTCTTTGTATCTAGCAATAGCTACCTAATGAAATTAATCATATTATTTTTCTTCCAAACTAGAGTTACTCCTGGCTTGACATGGTATCAGAGCGATCTCTTTGTTTTAGCTATTATGCTCCCGTAACTCCTTTGTCCTGGCCAAAGCCTCTGCCTCTGTCCTGAAATAACCTGCCTCTGCCATATTCCTTTCCAACACTGCGCATCTGTCCATACTCTCCAGACAGAAGCACTGTACCATTCCTATTTTAGCGCTGATGACTGAGTGGTGAATACATACCGAGAAAGGTGAAAAACTCCTGGCCAAAGCCTCTGCCTCTGTCCTGAAATAACCTGCCTCTGCCATATTCCTTTCCAACACTGCGCATCTGTCCATACTCTCCAGACAGAAGCACTGTACCATTCCTATTTTAGCGCTGATGACTGAGTGGTGAATACATACCGAGAAAGGTGAAAAACGTGGAACGTCTTGACTGCGCTGTATTCCTTCGAATTAACCAGCGGTTCTACCTAATACGCACTTTCCATATGCGGACTGTTGTTTAGGAAGCTCTTTGTTGCCCAACGTGTTCTTAGTGTTTGCACTTGGAAAAACTCGCAGACATAAGGTCGTGAATCGGCTCTTAACAGTTTGCATCGTGTTTTTTTGACATCTCAGTCTTACGAGCCGAAACTGGGACGTCCTCCATGTGGGCGGAAACCCAACTTCGAACAATCTGAAACAGGAAAAGCTCCATCCCTTAGGCAGTTTTATTTTCATAATGGTTGCACGCTATTTGAATTTCATAATAGTGGCATGCTGTTTTCATAATGGTGGCATGCTGTTTGAGTTTCATAATGGTGGCATGCTGTTTGCATAGCGTTTGGTATTAAACAACGTTTGAGTTTTTGAATGCGTTAATAATTCAAAGCTGTGGTTTGAATGTGTATTAAAGTTGTGGTTTGAGTGTATGCTCAATGGGTGTATGCGTTGAATGCGTAGAATGATCTGCTCAGTGGGTGTATGCCTTGAATGCGTAGAATGATCTGCTCTGGGTGTATGCCTTGAATGCGTAGAATGATCTGCTCTGTGGGTGTATGCGTAGAACGATATATATTTACCAACATATATATATATATATATATATATATATATATATTATATATTACCAGCATATATATATATATATATATATATATATATTTATATATAATATATATATTAATTGAATAGTTTGTAGATATTTGAATGCATTGAATAGAATATGAACTGAATTTGTAAAATGGAATATGGTGGATGTATTATATGAGGATCCTTTTATAAACATTGGAGGGATTTGAAGAAACATAGTACATACAAGTATTTGAAATCTTTTTTCTCTTTTGAGCACAATTTCACTGTATATCAGTAGAAGTTTTTTTCTATCAGTAGAAGATTTTTTTTACAGAATGCATTCAATCATCTATATCGTAGGAATAGTTCTCACTGGCAAGTAGAACTATCCTGATTGGTCCCGGATGATACAACACACCCTCATCTTCAATGAGTTGTGGAAAGGAGTGTGTGTCGGAGAAGGAGACAGTGGCCCAGAAAAGCCTACCTCAGACAAAGAGCTCGCCATTTGGGAAAACAAGAACAAAAAAGATTATGCATTAATCGCAGCATCTGTAAATAAAGAGGTGAGTCGCCATATTTTATCATATTCAACTGCCTTTGAAGCTTTACAAAAGCTGAAAGAACTCTATGATTCACATTCTGCACTTGAAGTCGTCCAACTCATGATTAAACTCTTCACTCTTGAACTGCAAAATAATGATCCTCTTGCTCTTTCATCTGAAATAAAGTCTATAATGCATGATATCAAATCCACTAAGGTTGAGCTAGATATATCTCTTATTGCTTTTCTCAAGGCATTTTATCCTACATACTCCAATTATCTTGAGTCTTTGCAAGCAAATGGAAATCTCGAAGATATAACCTTTGACTCTCTTGTGAAAAAGTTTGCTGAAAGAGAAAAAACCTTTGGAAAGAAGATAGGTCCTGAATCTTCTGAAGAGACTGTGTGCCTTGCTCATAAAGAAATGCATCTTGCTCAAGATTCTACAAGAGGAAGAGGTGGACAAAGAGGAAGAGGAAGATATTTCAGAGGCAGGGGGGGCGGACATTCTCAAGGAGAAAAGGAAGATTTACACTGTATTCGCTACAAAAGAAATGGATCACATGATGCCTCTACATGCAAGCTACCATGGGACAAAATTAAGCAGAGAAGAAACCAACAAAAAGGTAAAACTGATGATATAGACAAAGGTAAAGCACCTGAATCCGCTCACTATGTTGAGGCACAATGTAACATTGGAGTAAATGAAGATTTGTTTAATACTTCACTTGCTTCCTGGAAAAATGATTGGCTGCTTGATTAAGGAGAAAACTGTCACATGATCATAGAAAAGATTTTTTTAAGATTCACTGCAATGTTGATGGAGTAGTATACTTTGCAGATCAGTCAAAAGTCAAGCCATCAGGGCTGGCACAATCAGGCTTAAACTACTGTTGATGCTGGAAATCGCTGCAACAACATTGGGGGAACCACCCCGGTCGGACCTTAGTACAACTCCTTTTCCGTTTGGGATAGTGGCTCCGACTGGGGATAATGGGACCAGTTTCCCAGAAATAGATAAATGGGATGGGTGAATGATTTATAGATTACACTAGCGGTGAGCGAAAGGCTAAAACTATTAACAAAAATATAAATAAATGAAACCATCCCGGGAATCTATTGAGCTATAAAGCGTAGCGTTTGATATTCTATGTCTAAAAGACAAGCATATAGATGACTATATCTTTCCAACATAGATATTAATTCATTTAAGATTGCTGTGCCTAAATAGTTAAGCAGAGCGATTGAAGCGAAATTACCACACTTTAAACATCTATATCATTGTCATACACATGATTAAAAGAAAAGGCACATCACTAAACATCCAATAGTGGAATGAATAAGATCTGTTGTTATAGCGCATGCATATAATCAACGATAGCAAAAATAATTACATAACAATTCATATAAATGGAATGAATTCAGACATAGATAAAAATACCATATGAGCTGCGTGACACTCCCAGATATCAATCGCTATTTGCAGTTCTTCCTTTAACGCAAAAAGCATTCTCAATCAATGAAAATAGTGTACAATTGCATAAAGAAGCTTCCTCATTAAAATAAGAACAATTGGTCAAGTTTCATAGAAGAATATCGATTGAAACACAGTAGTGCAAACTTCAGTCTATTAAGTCTCTTACAAAATTTTACGACCCTTTCTAAAAACATGAAAGGGTCTATAAATACAATACTAATTTAAATATCTACTAAATAGAAATGCTACTAAATTGATATCAATAACTTTTGATCCTATTTTGGCTAGCAATCTGGCAAGCTAGAGGGTGATTCATCAAGTCGGCTGCTTTCCTTTGAATCTGAGCTGATTTATTGCAAGCATTGGCTCAACTTCCGGAGGTTTGTTGAGGCACGAATTGAGCTGGGCAGCATAGGTGGCATCTTGAATATCGGGAATTATACACCCGATTGCATCTGTTAAACACTTAAGGGCGGCTCTTTGTGTATGTGGATTAATTAGGAAGAGCCAATATGCTTCCAAGTTTAAACTATTAATCCCAGCAATTAATCTTCCCTTTTCTTCTAACTCAGGATAACATGATTGCTCTAATGTATTTGTTGTTGTCATCTTTCCTGGTGTACATTGGGAAATCATATTTGCCAAGTAGAGAGTGTTGTTGACTAAATCAACTAGATTGCTAGAAGTTGATTTACATCTTGAAGCCACTCTCTCTGCTTTCATCACCTGAGTGTGCCATTCTGTGAAAAGTATATCCTTCTGTGTTTCAAGTATCCTGGGCAAATTTTTTGCTTTTCCTTGATCAGAATCTTGCCAATCAAGATATGCAGTAATGGCCTCTTCGGCTTGATTTAATTCATCCCTGGCCTTCTCTACCTGCTCATTTATAGATATAGTTAACTCGCACAGTGGATCCGCTTGAGTGATCTATTGACACAAGAGTCTAACCTGAGATATTAACGCATCGTTTATCAATGATGCTTCTTTTCTGAACTCTACCACTTGCGAAGCACCTTTCATCTTTTCTAGCTGCGATGACATTTGAGCGATTTGCTCATCTTTGGTTTTCATCATTTGTTCATTCGCTGCTCTCAATTGTGCCAATGCCTTCGTCAATTCTTTCTGTTTATGGATCGCACTTTGGTCGATCCTTTGCTTTTCTGCTTGCAATTGCTGGGTTAATTGATTGTTCATTTGTTGTTGTGCTAGCGACTGCTCCTCTGCTTGCGCTGCCTTCTATTTTGTCTCGGCCAATTCCGCCTGTAATGCAGAGATTTCTTGGTCCTTATTCTTCAATAGAAGGTTTACCTCCGATTCTTTGTCAATTGTTGCTGCTGAGTAGGCTCCAGCATATTGCGACAACTTTGTTAGGTCATCGGAGAGGTCCAATTTCTCCTTCCATACTACATTACCCGTGACTGTTTGCTCTGGAAAGATAGAAGGTTGATCAATCCTTCATCTTTTCCTTGATTGCTTTACAACTGCTCTATGCTTCGGGCTATAGAAAAAATCCAATGGAGGAATATCTTCTACCTGCAGAATGATTTGATCGGTGGGGTCTTTTGGAATTATCTCAACATCCTTAGAACTGGGTGGGCCGCTGGTTCCACTTAGAACCTAAGGTGAAGTAACGTCTTGCATGTCGTTAGTCTTAGAAGTGTTTGTATCTTTTGAGCCTTCTAATCCACTGATGATAGAATGAAACTGCTGCCATTCCTGGAGCAATTTAGGGTCTGTGGTAGTGTCCACATTGACATTAGTGGTGGTCTGTTGCCCTTTCTCAGTTTGAGACTCCTTCTGTACTTGTTCCTGCTCTTTCCTCTTATGCTCCTCTTGTTCCCTCTGT
>APFE030467054.1:0-15280 GCA_000404065.3 Pinus taeda | reverse complement strand
GAGGGAGAGACAAAGAGGGAGAGATGCGGAGAGAGGGAGATGGGAAGAGAGAGAGGGAGGGACACAAAGGTGGAAGGGGTGGTAGTGGGAGTGATAGGAGGGTGAGAGATGGGGTGGGAGATTGTGGAGAGAGGAGGATAGGCTAACGGAGGGATAGGTAGAGATAGGTGGGGGGAGAGAGGGGGAGGGAGAGGGAGAGAGAGAGAGAGGTAGGGAGGTGGAGAGAGAAGGGGTGGTATGGGGAGTGATGGTAGGGAGAGAAGGAATGGGTGATGGGGGTGAGAGGAGGATAGGGTGAAGGAGAGGGGGAGGTAGAGATAGGTGGAGAAAGAGACAGGGAGGGCGAATAGATGAGTTGGGAGAGAGAGAGAGAGAGAGTGAGAGGGGGAGAGGGGGAGAGAGAGTGAGAGGGGGAGAGGGAAAGAGAGCAGAAGGGGGATAGTGGGAGGGGAAGAGAGTGGGTGAAGGAGAGGTAGAGAGAGAGGCATAGGGGAAGGGGCAAGGGAGGGGGAGAGGAAGGGAGATGGAGAGGGAGAGACAAAGGGGGAGGGACAGGGAGAGAGATGGAGAGGGTGATGGGGAGGGACAGGAAGAGAGAAGGGTTGCCAGGGAAGGGAGGCAAGGAGAGAGAGGAGGATAGGATCAGGGAGAGGGGAAGGGGGAGAAGGGGGGGAGGGAGAGAGAGATAGATAGGGGGGCAAGGGAGAGATTGAGGGGGAGAGAGAGAGAGATAGAGAGAGAGGGAGAGGGAGAGGGAGAGGTGGAGATAGGGAGATAGTGGGAGAGATAGAGAGAGGGAGAGGGAGAGAGGGGGGAGGGACGTGGAGAGAGAAGGGGTGGTAGGTGGAGTGATGGGAGTGGCAGAGAAGGGGTGGGAGATTTGGGAGAGAGGAGGATAGGGTGAGAGTCAGGGTCGGGTAGAGATATGTTGGGAGAGAGAGTGGGAGGGGAATAAAGAGGTGGAGTGGGAGAGGGAGAGAGAGAGTGAGAGGGGGAGAGGGAGAGGGAGAGGGAGATTGAGAGGGGGAGCGGCAAGGGAGGAAGAGAGGGAAGGAGAAGGAGAAGTAGAAAGGAAGGGAGGGAGAGACAAATTGGGAGAGATAGGGAGAGAGAGGGAGAGGGAGAAAGAGAGATGGAGGGACACAGATAGAGAAGGGGTGGTAGGCGGAGCAATGGGAGGGGGAGAGAAGGCATGGGAGATGGGGGAGTAAGGATGATAGGGCAAGGGAGAGGGGGAGGAATAGATAGGTGGGGGGAGAGAGCGGGGGGTGGAGGGGGGAGAGGGGGAGGGGGAGAGGGAGAGAGAGGGTGGTAGAGGGAGAGAGAGTGGAACAGTGATAGGAGGAGGGGAAGAGAGTAGGAGAGGGAGAGGTAAAGATAGAGGGAAATGGATAGGGGCAAGGGAGGAGGAGAGCGAGGGATAGGGAGAAGGGCAGAGGGAGGGATAGGGAGTGATAAAGGGGGAGGTATAGGGAGAGAAAGGGAGGGAGGAATGCAGAGAGAGGAGGGGTGGTAGGGGGAGTGATGGTAGGGTGAGAGAAAGGTTTGGAGATGTCAGAGAGGGGAGGATAGGTTGATGGAGAGGGTGAGGTAGAGATAGGTGGGGGGAGATACGGGGAGGAGAACAAAGAGTGGGAGGGGGAGAGGGAGATAGAGAGTGAGATGGTGAGAGGGAGACAAAGAGGAAGAGGGATAGGGGGAAGGGAAGAGAGTTTGAGAGGGAGAGGTAGAGGTAAAGAGAGAGGGGGAGCTAGATAGAGAGGGATAAGGGGAGGGGCAAGGAAGTGGGAGAGGGAGGGAGAGGGGAACGGAGGAGGAGGGAGAGACAAAGGGGGAGGGATGGAGAGAGAGAGGGATAGAGAGACCGAGAGGGAGGGTGAGAGAGAAGGGGTGGGAGGGAAGGGAGATAGGGAGAGAGAGAGGAGGATATGGCCAGGGAGAGGAAAGGATAGAGCAAGGGTGAGCGAGAGTGGGAGATATGGAGATAGTGGGAGAGATAGAGAGAGAGGGACAGGGAGGGAGGCGGAGAGAGAAGGGGTGGTAGGGGGAGCGATGGGAGGGGGAGAGAAGGGGAATCTCTGAATAAAGTTTTATATACCCTAAACCTTAAACCCTATACCCTAAACCATACACCCTAAACCCTAAACTGTAGGCATTTTAGAACATTTTTAAAAGCATTTTGTAACTTTTATTTAAGTGTTTATTAAAATAAGTTAATAAGTTGTTATAAACCTTAAACCATAGACCCCAAAACCTAAACCGAGAAACCTGAACCATAAACTATAAACCCCAAGCCCTAAACCTTAAACCATAAACCCTAGGAATTTTAAACCATAAACCCTAAACACTAAAGCCTGAGAATTTTATAACATTTTAGAAACTATTTGTAACTTTTATTTAAGTTCTTATTGAACGAATTTACTAAAATACTATAAACCGTAAATCCTAAACCCTAAACCCCAAATCCTAATCCCTAAGCCATAAATCCTAATAATTTTATGAGTATCTATCATAAGGGAAGACCACACTTGCGTATGTGAGTGTAGGAGGGAGAAAATTGTGGTACATGAGATACCCTGACCTTGTTTTTCCACCTTTCTCTATAAACCTATTTTCTTTTATTTATTTTTCTTCATAACTCCTCGATGCTCAATAATATGAATGCATTACGCGTAATATGTAGCAGCGGATACCCACTTAAGGTGGGATGGTTCATCCCTACACCCTTAAACCTAAACCCTAAACCCTTAACCGTAAACCCCAAACCATAAACCCTAAACCCCAAATCCTAAACACTAAACCCTGAGAATTTGAGAACAGTTTAGAAAGTGTTTTATAACTTTTATTTAATTTTTTATTAAAACAATTACTAAGTTGTTATAAACCCTAAACAAAGAACCCTAACCCCCAAATTTAAAATCTTAAAACTTAAACTATAAGCATTTTATAAAGTGTTATAAACCTTAAACTGTAAACCCTAATCCCTAAAGCCTAAACCGCAAATTCTTAACCCTAACGCCTACACCCTAAACCCCAAACCCTAAATCCTAAACCTTGAACCCTAAACTCTAAACCATAAACCCCTAACCCTAAACCCTCAACTGTAAACCTTAAACCCTAAGTATTTTATAACACTTTAAAATGTGTTTTGTAACTTTTATTTAGATGTTAATTAAAAGCATTTACTAAAGTGTTATAATCCATAAACTCTAAATTCTAAACCCTAAACCCTAGACTTAAAATCCTAAACCCTAAACCCTAAAACACAAACCCTAAACCCTCAAAATTTTATAGCATTTTAAAAATGGTTATGTAATTTTTATTTAAGTAAGTCTTATAAACCATAACCCCTAAACCTTAAACCCTGAACCCTAAAACCTATAGCCTAATCCATATACCCTAATCGTTATACCCTAATTGTTTTATAACATTTTAAAAATTGTTTTGTAACTTTTATTTAAGTGTTTATTAAAAGCATTTACTAAAGTGTTATAAACCTTAAAATCTAAACCTTAAACCCTAAACCCTAAACACTAAACCCTACGCATTTTATAAACCTTAAACACTCTACCCTAAACCCTAAGCCCCAAACCCTAAACCCTGCATCCCAAACCCCAAACCCTAAACCCTAAATCGTAAATGCAACACATTTTATAACATTTTAAAAAGATTTTTGTAATTTTTTTTAAGTGTTTATTAAAATATTTTATGAAAGTGTTATAAACCCTAAATTCAAAACCCTAAACCCTAAACCGCAAATAATAAACCTCAAACCCTTAACTCTAAACAATAAACACTAAGCATTTTATAACATTTTAAAAAAGGGTTTGTAACTTTTATTTAAGTGTTTATTAAAAACAATTACTCAAGTGTTATAAACCCTAATCTCTAAACCCTAAGTCACAAACCCTAAACCCTAAACCCTAAACCCTAAACCTTAAGCATTTTATAACATTTTAGAAACTATTTTGTAACATTTATTTAAGTATTTATTGAAAGCATTTAGGAATGTGTTATAAACTCTAAAAGCTAAACCGTAAACATAAAACCCAAAATCAAAACCCAGAAACCTAAACCCTAAGAATTTTATAACAATATAAAAATCATTTTCGAGTGTTTATTTAAGTCTTTACTAAAAGCATTTACTATGGTCTTATAAACCCTAAACCATAAATGTCGAAGGCCAAATCACAAACACTAAACCCTAAGAATTTTATATCATTTTAAAAAGAATTTTGTCGCGTGGAGGGGAGATTTCCAAAGAACTAGAATGAAGGAATTCTCCAAAAGCAATAGGAAGGAAAAAGAGAGCGAGAGGCGAAGAGGGGGAAAAAAGCCTCCTTCGTCTCATCCTCCTTTGCACCCTCCCATGCCTCCTTCCCCCTCCCTCCTCTACCTTCCCATCCTCCCATCTACCCTACCTCCTTCCCCCCCTCCTTGCCTCCCCGTCCTCCATGTCCTCCTCCCCGACCTCGTGGACCTCCATCTCCCTACCCATCTTCCCCCTCAACCTACTCCATTGCAGCCTCATCCTCCCCCCATTCTTCTCCACCTCTTCCCCCTCCTCTCTTGCTGCCTCCGCCTCCTCATCCTCCCCTACCTCCTCCTCCCCACTCCTTCCTTTTCCTCTTCCCCTGACGTGTCGTTGGCCTCTTCCCCTCCTCCTTTCTTGCTCCTTGTCCTCTTTGCCCGCACGCACCACCCTACCCCTCCCCCTGTGGCCCCCTTCAGCCTTCCCCCATCGTTTCCCCCTCTCCTATCTCTAACTCCCACATTCCCCTCACAACCTCCCCTCCACCTCTTGCTTCTCTTCCTTTGCCGCCTCCTCCAAATCTGTCGCCTCCTCCTATGTCTCTCCCCCTACTCCCTTATTCCCTTCCCTTAATCCTCCTTGCCCACGTTGTCTGCCTCCCGATCCTCTCCCTCCTCCTCCCTTCACCTCCTCCACCTCTTCCCCCACAACCTCTTCCATATATTTCCCCTCCTCTTTCCCCTCCTCCTCAACTACCTCCTATCCCTCCTCCTGCTTCCCCTCCTCCTCCTAACCCTCCACCTCCACCTCATCCCCCAACACCTCCCCCTCCTCCTCCATCACTACCTCTGCCTCCTCCCTGTCCTCCCCATCTTGCACCTCCTACATGTCCTCCTTCCCCATCACCTCCCCCTCCTCCTTCATCACTACCTCCCCCTCCTCCCCGTCCTCCCCATCCTCCACCTCTTGCACCTCCTCCTCCCCCACCCTCCTTTGCCCGTTCCCCCTCTCCTTCTTCTTCCTCTTCCCCCTCCTCCTCCTCTCCATGCTCCTACTCTGCCTCCACCTACCTGCTCCTCCTCCTCCTCCTCCTCCTCCTCACCAACCCCTTGTCCTCTGCCTCAACCTCCTCAACCTCCTCCCCAGGACCCTCCTTCTCTGCCCCTCCCACCACTCCTCCACCTCCTCCATCTCCGCACCCTTTGCCTCTTTCCTCGCCTCTCCCCACATGCCTCCCCCTCCTCCTCCTGCTCCTACCCAATTCCTCCCCTTCACCCCCTTCTTCCCCTCCTCCTGCACAACTAACCCTACTCCTCATCACCCTATCCCACCTTCTTCTGCCTCCAAACCCTCTGTCTCGACATCCTTCGCATCATCCCCACCCCCCTCTCCCTCCTCACATGCCTCATCTCCCCTCACACGCCTCCTCTCCCACCACGTCATCCCTCTTCACCAATGCCTGTGCATCCTCCCATTTGGCCCCTTCATCATCCTCTCCTGTCACCTACCCCTCCTCCCCTTCCCCCTATTCCACTGCCTCTTCCACATTATCCTCTGTCTCTTACGGCTACGCCTCCTCCCCGCAACGCCCTCCTTACACTTCCTTCTCCTCCCCCGCCTCCTCTACCTCCTCCTCTATCTCTTTCCCCTCCACCTCCTCCCCACAACCTCCACCTCCCCGCAACCTCTCCTGACCCCCGCATCTGCCTCCTCCTCCTCTCCCTCCTCCCCAACCTCCTTTCCTTCCACCTCAACCTTTCTCTATTTCCTCCTCTACCACCTCATCCCCTCGTCCTCCTCCTCACCCACCTAGAAAAACATAAAAAAGAAAAATAATTACATTTAATTGCATTCTCTTTATTTATAATACTTAGAGTACTTCATATTTCTTTACCATGATAATTCACATATCAATGCATAAATATTAATCCAACCAACAATAATGTAATATAAATAAATAATTATACAAAACAACAATTTAAGTAATAAAATTTACATAAGTAATATCAATATTTGTTGAGCTAGCGTTAAGAGAACTCAATGTTTATTAGTAATGTCGAGAGCTATCTTACGTCAATATATTAATTATATAAAATCGTTTTAAAAATGAAATAAGCCAAAATATGTTAATGGTATAAAAACTTTGCAAAATAAAATAAACCAAAAGCACAATCATAAACATAAATTTTTGAAATCAGCATTCAAACAAGAAACTTTGGAAAACCTCCACTGGTCAGAGACGTAAATTCTGGAGACCCGTAAATTCTAGAGACCCCAAATATAATTAACATGCAAGCAGAAGGAAAAAACTTCAGAAAACTAAGTACTATGGAACACCACTAGGCATATTCTATATTACTAAACTGTTATAATCTCGCATATCCTATGGTTTCATGTGGTCTCAAATGTAATTGCAAATAACTTCCTCATTAGGGTGGCCGAAAGAGAAAATTACAAAAACAACGGTACTATCCTCGTATGCCAATTGGTCATTGTCTTCAATACCTTTGCTATTAAGGTGCATTATGACAATGTACTTGTAGCACTCTGTTACGCACCTGTTGTGTTAATAACTCCGAAGAAAATTCAATTGCCTTGCCATGGGTGAGGACTAACTCTGATTGTGTGTGACTAGATTCAAATGTTGATAAGAAATTGCTCTGAATTTGAAATGCGGGAACAAAAGTATAATGAGCCACTAAAAGTATAAATAAATGCGCAGTAAAATAATTATAAACAACACTTCAAGTGCTCAGTATTTCAAATGTGCAAATAGAATTATCCAGAAATGTTATCCATAGTTGCGGAAAGAATTATTCATAAATTTTGTCCATCACAACAAGGCATTATGGGGAGAAGAAGCCCTTCCAAGGAGAGAACCATTGTTACAGGTGCTTCATCTTCCTGTGGATAAGAGATTACAGGTCCTTTTCACGTGTTGAAACTCGTACAACAAGTTAATTTCAGTATTACACACAAATTTAGTCGTAGTTAACTTGAGTAGTTTATTTGTACAAAAAGATTTATACTCTGTTATACAACAAAGGCAAAAAGATTTGTCTAGTTAAGTTGATAGAAATAAAAACCACTTTTAATTCCAGAAACAAGTATAAGTCTCTTAAATTTGATGGATTAATTAAACTAACATGAAACTAATAAAAAATTTAATTAGATAAAGATACTTAAAACACTTTAAAAACTAATTAAACAAGGAAATACTGGTCAATTTGATGGAAAATATGATATACTAATCAATTTAAGAGAAATATGACACATTATTTCTATTATTAAAAATGCTTGTGAAAACCATTATTCATAAACTATTAAATTTAGAGTACATGGCATTGTCCGGAAACTTTCAATGTGAATGGAAGGTATTACATACTTGTAGCAGAAATTTGTCTTGTAAAAGATGTTGAAGGGTTTTCATGATATTGAAGTCTTGTCTCTCTTCTTTTCTCTATTGAGCTCATCTAAGAAATCAACATTAATAGCCTCCTGCAACATAGGATAATATGAACACATTACCAAGAAATTAACGAATAGTTAAACCTTCAACATTTGCAATTGAATTAGGAGAAAAGAAAGATATATATATATATGAAATTCAATGCCATAGCAGAGCCTAAAATCATACCATATAAATAAAATTAAAATTTTTGCTGTATAAATAAAATTAAAATTCGATTGTAATTGAACTCCATGATCAAAAAATGTAAAGCTAGCTTCTCCTGGAAACAGACATTCAGGTATGGTTCAATCATTTCATTGTTCATCTTCGTGAATTAAAAAAATTTGATAGGTAAAAAAATGTATATGTTAGATTTACCCCATATCTATGTCAAAGATAGTGTTTGTGATAAATAGTCTCTAATACTATTTAATCCTATAGCACACACACAAACCACCATGGCTTCCTTCACATCCTCTACCATAGCCTCCACCACGACCTCCTCTCAGCAGACCTTTTCCTCCACGCAACCTTTTCTCAATAGCCACTCCCAAGACTCAACCTTTTTTTTTGTTTGTAAAGTCGATGTGATTTAACACCACAGATTTGCTAAAGTCGGTGCGATTGTATAGTACAAATTCGCGATGGTCAACAAAGTAAAGATATGTGGAAGTCTCACAGTGGGATCTATGAAATTTTCCCTCAAAGGCACACGACGATTTCTCCTCAGGCCTGCCTTTGAAATCCTTCACTCATCATACAGATTCCTCGACCATGCAGCTCTGATACCATGTTAATAAGTGATGTTTGAATTAACAACACCCAGTAATCAGCTCTACGAAAGAGAGTCTAAACCAAGAGAGTAGGGCTCTGCAGAATGCTCTACATTTTCCATGTACATCACGCATTATATAGTAATCGTGGATTTAATGAAGTTAGAACCATACTCAAAGAAATAGGAACTGATTCCTATCTTGAGGTACCCTGAACCAATTCACTATTCTAAGATATTCTCCATTATCTCCAACAACATGTATGCATATGTGTGTTTGGATGGGGATGAAGCCATTATACTAGGCTTCAGCAAGGCCTCACAGCTTGTTCTTCATACATTTTGGGTAGTGGTGTTTATTTAGCTAAGCTATATAATATTCTTCGAGAGTTCAAAATTAAATCAACAGTAATGTATTTTGGGAAGAGATAGAATATTCTTTGAGAGTTGAGAGTTAGATCAACATTAATCAAATGCTTGAAATTTAAATTCCTTGATATGTTTCTATGATCTAGGCCTCCTATGTTACAATAGATTGTTGCTTCTCAAGCAAAAATTGGTCCTTCAAGGAATCTACAGTTTCAAAAACACGGAATTCATAAACAGTAATTTGGATTCCTTCCACCATATTTTTATCTGGAAATACTAATGTTCTATTGTTCAAATCTAAGATTGTTGTGTTATCCAATCAAAGTTAAGCAAATTGTTTTTACAAATTCAACAGGTATTTCTTTTACAAAATTCAACAGGTATTTCTTTTACAAAATTAAATGCAGTTTTTACAATATTATTTTCAGCATAGTTTTTTTTAACCCTATCTAATTTTATTATATTGAGACTATGGAGTTGTTTAACTCTAATCTTTGTCCTATCTAGATTTCTAATTTTAGGTGGCATTTCGTTATCCCCGAAAACGATTTCTTGATTTCAGCTCGTTTTTATCTACGTTGATTATATTTCAAGGAGGTTTATCTATGTTATTATATTTAAGCATGCCTTGTTCATGATGAAACCCATTTAGTTCGAGGTAAATTTTATTATTACGCATCCCTTGTTCTTCTCCAATCTCCGAATCCATCAAAACCCTAGTTCTTTCATTTCTACAATTTCTTTCATTATTGTTAATTTTTTGAGCATTTTTTGCAAAGAATTTCATTTTGGTCTCATCTCACCCTCCATTATCACAACAAGAATCAAAGAAAACATCGTTGTTGCTGGTTGAAGAAATCCTGGGGATGACAAATTGTCATTTCAAATTGTAGTTAAGTCTCAAACCAGGCCAAATGAGATCGCACTATGGCCCAAATTGCAAATACCCTCCCTAAACTTTGCTAAATCATTTTTACAGATGGAGTACATATTTATAGGATTAAATAGTTTCTCCATTATTAGTTTCATTAAGTTTAGTTTTGTTTAACTTCATCTATTCTATTATATCGAGATTTTCTAATCGTTTCGTTTTATAAAGAAAACAAAAATGTTTCATTTTTTAATATTTTTTTGGTTGAAAATGAAGTCACATTTGAAACCATTTCAATTGGAAGTTCTAAACAAACCCATTTAAAAAAATATAATGTAACCGACTACTATGTATGGTTAAAAAAAATGCAGTTACGTTTCATCATTTTTTGGGTTTAGAATGAAGTCAATTTTGGTATTATTTAAATTGAAAGTCAAACACATTTCAAAAAATATAATATAGGCCACTAATAAATGGTTAATAAAGAATGTAGCCATGTAAATTGAAAGTCAAACACATTTCCAAAAATATAATACTATATGGTTAAAAAAGAATGTACCATTTAAATTGAAAGCCAAACACGTTTCAAAAAATATAATATAAGCCACTACTATATGATTCAAAAAGAATGCAATGACCTCAATTGAAAGTCTAACACATTTCAAATAATATAATGTAAGACACTACTATATGGTTCAAAAGGAATACAACCACGTTTTCATCATTTTTTGGTTTTCAATCATTTTTTGATTTAGAATGAAGCCGCACCATCTAAATGGAACGTAAAGCAAATTAGAATGTAATGGGGTAGCCAAGTTTTAATATTTATCTTCATTTTGAAATTCAATTTTCTCTAATCTTGATAAGGGTTTTTATTTTTATCTAATTCTTGTAAGTGGTGATAAGTAATAGGTAGGTTAAATTTTTAATAATAATTTGGTAAAAACGAATTTTAAGCAAAGTTTAAACACCTTATTTAGATATACAAAAAAGTTAGATGTTACAATTTCATTCTTTCATGTAGTGGGGACAATGAGCATATATTAGCATCTTTCAATTTAAACCATAATATCAAAATGATTAATTAAAAAATAATTTACATGACCAATACCAAAAGGGACCCCTATTGGTATAAAAATTAAAATTTTCAGATTTTAATACAAAAAATTAAAAAAATTGATATAGAATAACATAAATTAAATAATAATAATGATTAGTATGTTAGTTTAAAAATAACAATATTTATACACTAATTTATGAATTTTTGTATATTTGAGAAATATATTTTATATATTTTATTTTATATTTGACAAATTGAAATTAAAATTAATTCAAAAAAAACTAAAAAACAAATATAAATGTTTAATCATAAATAAAATTCATATATATTATATCTACATTAAAAATAAATAAATATATATTTAAATAATAAAAATTACATTAAAAATAAATATATATTTAAATAAATAAAAATGGAAAATAAGAAAGCACAAAAAAAGGAAGAAAGCACAAGTCGATGACCGTGCGGTTATAATAAAGCTAAAAAGCGCCGTAAACACCGGGAGAAAGATTCTAAACATAAAATCAAGAAAGCAAAAACACTATAATAAAGCGAAAACACTATAATATATTGAAAGCACAAAATCGACAAAGCAAAAAACTCAGAAAAATGACAGAAAAGCAAAGAGAAAAAGGAAGGATTCTGAAACAGTAGACTATCACGGAGCCATTACAATATCTTGTATGGTTAGCGCGTATGCATCTGTGTGTTTAGATGTTCATGAATCTATTAGGCTTCTGCTAGTTATTCATTCATTCTGTGCAGCTGTGTTTATTTGGCCAAGCGATATAATGTTCTTTGAGAGTTGAGAATCTAATCAATAGTAATGTATTGAGTAATGGTCCTTCCAGAAATCTACCGGTAAAAGATTTTACGTAGATTTCTGATTTTAGGTGGCATTTCGTTATCTCGGTAAAAGATTTTTTGATTTCAGTTTATTTGTTGATTTAAGCTCGTTTTATCTATGTTCACTATATTTCATGCAATCATTTTTTATTTCAGTTCAGCATTTATTGAAATCCATCAAAAACCCTAGTCCGTTCAATTCTACAATTTCTTCACCATTTCGCGAAGTATTTCGTTTTGGTCTGATCTCACCCTTTATTATAACAACAAGAATGATTTCTTCAGCATTTCGCGAAGTATTTCGTTTTGGTCTGATCTCACCCTTTATTATAACAAGAAGAATGAACGAAAAAGTCCTCGTTGAAGAAATACTTGGATGAGAAATTGTGATTTCAAATTGTTGCTAGTCAGAACACTAACTTCGTTCATCAGCTTCTCCTAAGGCAAGACTCAATTGAGAAATTGTCATTTCGAATTGTAGTCAAGTCTCAAACCAGACTAATTGATTTCGCACTCAAACCTCCCTAAACTTGGTTAAATTGATTTTACAAATGGAGTAATTATGTATTTACCGCATTTAATAGTTTCTCCATTATTAGTTTAGTTTGTTTTAACTCCATTTATTTTATTATATCGAGATTCTCTATTGGTTTTTTTTTCCAAGTAAATTATTATTATTATCCCTAGATGCTCTACTCTTTTTGTTTTTACAATTAAATTATTATTATTATTATTATTTTTAATATGAATAATTTAAACAAAAAATATAGTGAATGCTCTCATGGTCTTTTTTATATATAAAAAAATCACATTGTATATATTTTAAATTATTTACTTACATACATATATATTATAAATTTGTATTTTTTATAATCATATATTTATTTATTTGTCTTTTATTATAAAACTGCAATCTGTTTATCATCAAATATATATTTTTAGTGTAAGGTAATATGAATTTGTTATTTAATTTATGTTGGTTATTATTTTTTATGTAAATCTTCCTATTTCTAAATATGAAAGTGTATATTTATTTAACATACATTTAAATATTGCAAGGTTATTATTACTTTATCAAAAATATAATGTTACAATATATGATTTATAAAAAATGGCTAGAATTTATGTTTATATTTTTAGATTTTAAAATTGCACTTTAAATGGCAGAATGGGTTGTGTTATTATTACTTTATCAAAAATATAATGTTACAATATATGATTTATAAAAAATTGCTAGAATTTATGTTTATATTTTTAGGTTTTAAAATTGCACTTTAAATGGCATAATGGGTTGTGATTATTTTATTAATATTATAAAATTTATTTCATGTTTATAATGTATATAAAATTGTATGCTAGGTCCCCGAGGTTCTTCATTAGTGAACTTATAGTAGTTGTTCATCCATGGAGATGAAAGATCCTTGTCAGGCTTTAAGCTAGGTCCCTAAGGTTCCTCATTAGTGAAGTGAGATTAGTTGTGCATCTGTGGAGATGAAAAATCTCCCCTTAGACTTCCCACATTCCAAGTTCAATCTCCTCAAAATTCTTAGATAAAATAATGTATTTACGAAGTATCAAAAATTCCACTTAAATTCAAATTGAAATTAAACCACATTCCAAAAAAGATATGACCAAAAAAAACTTGTGCCAAGATTATTTCATAAACTATATATATTTACCATTTACCGAGTATCAAAGAAATTCAAACACATTCCAAATTTGAGTGAACATTCGAAATTTGCACGGAATGTGACGAGAATTTGCACGGAATGTGACGAGAATTTCTTGAAACGAATCTCAATGTTTTACCCAACTGCTTTTGCACGAGAATTTCAAAAAAATCATCTCATGCTTTTTCGTTATATACGTTGATGCTGTATTGAAAAGAGTTTCCATTTTTTACTCAGTTGTTTTGCACGAGAATTTCAAGAAAAGCATCTCATGCTTTTTCGTTATATACGTTGATGCTGTATTGAAAAGAGTTTCCATTTTTTACTCAGCTGTTTTGCACGAGAATTTCAAGAAAAGCATCTCATGCTTTTTCGTTATATACGTTGATCCGCTCTCTTGAAAAGAATCTCAATTTTTTACCCAAATGCTTTGCGCGAGAATCTCAAGAAAAGAATTTCATGTTTTTTTTGTTATTGAAGGTAAAGAAATAAATACCATCAATTACATTAGCGACTATCAAAGATTCCGTTTTAAATTCAAATTCAATTTGAATTCTGAACATTCCAATTTTGCACCGAAATGTATAGATGACTTGGTTTCCACTTTTACCCCTACGTGGATAGATGACTTCCTGAAAAGTATCATCTGAGGCTTTTCCGTTTAGACGTTGATCCGCTCCTTTAACGGATAACAACTCTTTTGAAATACAGGAGGGATGGCCTAGGATCAGCTCCTTCAACAGATCATAGTTTTTTTTAAATACATGAGCGATGGCCTGGGATCCGTTCCTTTAACTCTTTGTTGGTTCCTCTGTTTCTGTCTAAATTGCGTCTGTGTTGGGTGTCTGTACCGTGTAGCATTTCATGGAGAATAGCCTAGATCTTTTTTCATTTGCATTTGTAGTAAAATGTCTCGTCTGAAGTGGAAGTGCTTCTTGTGTGACTCTATGCCTACCGGTGTGTACTTCTGTTTTGTCAGAACGAATGTTACTTAAATCTGAATTCGATGAAGAAGATCAGCGAATGAATGTATGAAAGCCAACCCAGCGATGCATGGAGTCGATGTCTCTAGCAAATAAACACTCTAATGAGTAGCGAAGGCACGTGAAATACACACTTATATAATGATTGTCTTTCTTAAATAATATCACAGTTATTCATTTCCAATTCATAAGATCTTTTTGTTTGCTGCATGATGTGGATTATATATGTTAAATGACACGATCAAGATACCCATGATTATGTTTTTTTTTTGTTAAATGACATCCTAAATTAGGTTGTTTGAGGGAGAGGGGGAGGTAGAGATATGTGTGGGGAGGTAGTGGGAGGGGAACAAAGAGGGAGAGGGGGAGAGGGAGAGAGAGAGTGGGAGGGGGGAAGGAAGAGAGAGTGGAGGAGGGATAGTGGGAGGGTAAGAGTGTGGGAGAGAGGGAAAGGAAGAGAGAGTTGAGGAGGGATAGTGGGAGGGGAAGAGTGTGGGAGAGGGGGAAATGAAGAGAGAGTGGAGGAGGGATAGTGGGAGGGGAAGAGTGTGGGAGAGGGGCAGGGAAATGGAGGAGGAGAGGGAGAGATAGGAAGAGGGAGAGAGGAAGGGAAGGAGAGACAAAAGGGGAGGGATGGGGAGACAGAGGGAGACAAAGATGGGGAGGTACGAGGAGATAGAAGGGATGGGAGGGAAGAGAGCCAAGGAGAGAGAGAGAGGAGGAGAGGGACATGGAGGAGAGAGGAGGAGAGGGAGAGGAGGATAGGGTCAGGGAGAGAGAGAGAGAGAAAGGGAGATGGAGAGGGGGAGATAGGGAGATAGTCTGAGAGATAGAGAGAGGGAGAGGGAGAGAGAGAAAAGGGGTGGTAGGTGGAGTGATGGGAGGGGGAGAAAAGGAGTGGGCGATGGGGATGAGAGGAGGATTGGGTGAGGGAGAGGGGGAGGTAGTGATATGTGGGGGGAGAGGCAGGGAGGGGGAGAGGGATATAGGAAGGGAGGGAGAGACA
>APFE030467039.1:0-15573 GCA_000404065.3 Pinus taeda | reverse complement strand
TGATGTTTTGGTACATAAAATATGGAATGTTCATGAATTTCACTCTTGTGAAATGCATCAATAGCCTGATATGGTATGCATAGAGGCGCGAGAAGCGACCTTCACAACTGAAGTATTTGATAATGAGTCTCATCAACGGCGCATAAGATTCCTTTAGAAACTGAAAAGGGAATACTCTCCTGAGCTACCTCAAATAGCTAGTCCTGATGTAAGGTTCATAATATGATCTATCCAGCTGTTGCCCTTTGTTCCACTCTTCCCCTATGTTCGGTATCCCGGTGGCCTAAGAGATGGTTTCTGGTGTCAAGGTAAAGTCTACTCCAGCAAGAGTAACATGATTATCATGCAAATGTAAAACAAATAACCGAACTAACTCCTGATGATGCTGAATTTGAGCAATCATCTCACAATATTGAAAGCATGACATCCGCTGAAAGCATGTCATCGCAAGCGGGCAAGCCTGCAATTGAGTTAAGGAAGTAGGCTCTTCTCTGACATGTCTGCCACCCTTTCGCGGCCTTCTCGGCACATTAAGCTCAGTGGATGATTCATTCTGAGTTTCTACTTCATATTCAGATGAATGACCAGACGACATCACTGCTGATATACAAACTGCCTTGAATGACTGTTGATGTATGAAACTACTGTTTTGGAGAAATGACTGCTCGTTACAAAACTATGTTGGACTGCTGTTAAGATATGTTGAAATCTGCCACCAAGGGAAAATGTAACCAGGGAGTGTTAGGAAAGGGAATAATATGAAGGGATGAGGGACTTATGGGGAGAAATTATGTTTAGGGACATGTAGGAGGGTTTGGGAAATCCATATGAGGTAGGGTTTGGGTTTTTACATTTGACAATGGGTAGAAGGGAATTGGGGATATGGATTTAATAATTCTTAGTGGATATGGAGCAATAGGATTTGGGAACAAATGGAGTCAAGGCGAGAAGAAAATGATGTAAAAAAGATATACTTGGTGGTAAACAATTTTGGAAACCCTAACAACAATTGGCTTGATGACTTTGAGAGGTAAGGTTTGAGAGTTTTTATTGCAACCTTTAGCAGCCATAAATCATCATCATACTAGCATAAAATGGATGAAACATTGAGATAGCAACCCTACTTGGCAAATCCAAAATTTTATATGACAATTCGGGCAATTTTGGTGTGTGCGCCGCGCCAAGAACCTAGTGCGCCGTGCGCTTCTGGTGCACTGCGATAGTGAAAATTTTCACTGTGATGCTGTCCTCTGTGCGTCACGCAGCTTGTGTGCGCCATAACCTCCTCTGGTGCACCGCGCGGCCTTTCAAACAGTGTTTTGGATCTTTAAATAAAAACTTGCTCCTCCAAACCTCCAGTTGACCTCCTTTGACCCCTTAACACAACAAAATGCGTTTCAAATCATGAACAAGGCTCAATGAGTTGATTTTGATGAAGCCGTGATGAATTTCTGTGTGGGAGGTCCTGTGCGCCATGCACAAACCCAGTTCACTGCGTCATGTACGTGCGTCGTGCCTTTGAGAAAACACACTGTGTGTTGCAGCTCTATGCACCACGCTTAGTGGGTGCGCTGCGCCTCCTCTTGTGTGCGCCATGACTGCCCAACTTCAACCAATTCTACCCAAATCGTGCGCTGGCTCACCAAATTTGCCTTGAATTGTTCCCTCTTGGTTTTTGGCATTCAAAATGACTTTGAACCTCTTGGGGAACTTGTTATAAATACATTGGAGACATGGTTTTGATTTTTGGTTCTCCAAACCCATTTTATAATGTTTTATTTTTGGCACTTTTCACAATTTAATGTAACTCTGTATTCACATTTCCTTTTTGAATTTTGGACTAAAATGCTAAAAATTTTGGTAAATTTTTGCAGAGGTAGCTGACATAGAATTTGGCTAAGGAGACCTGGGTTGCGCCAGGAGAACTGAATAACCAAAGAACTTTTGAAAATATTACAAAAACACAAAATATTGAGTTTTCTTCAAAACAGAGTTTTGAAGAATAGTCGTAATCCATCAATGTGACAATGAAACTCGCAAAGCAAAACATGTGTAGAGCCTCCCTCTGGCCTGCTGACCTTATGGACACTTTAATGACTCAACTTGTGTAACCCTAGACCTATGATGTATATGACTATTTACCTATTAAAAGAGGACACATTGGTTGTCATGGACTCTAATAAACATTGAAGAAAAGACCTAAGCCAGCAGGTACAAGACATGAGGGGAATGAAAAGTAAGGCCCTTTCATTAGGTTATGGCATGCTCCTAAATGGAATGCATGTGAATGAGCATAATGGGACACCTAAAAGGACATGCAAGAAAGAATTTTGGTCTCTGACAAAGGGCTGTACAGACCAACTCTAACACATAAAAGCAGGTATTTACCCAAATTCTTGTCAAAAAACCCTCTGAATACTTGCTTTCGTTGCAAATTGATCGAAAAGAATCCCAATTCACCATAATTCAGTTACCACACTTAAAATTCAAGTTTCCCGGACCCTCTGTTTCATCAATTTCACTTGAAAAACTTGAGTTTCCTATCTGAATCCACAAGAACCAAAACGGAAATATGGTAGCCCTAAATATTGCACCCATTACCACCTCTCACCATGATTTAGACTATCTGCCCCTAGCAGATAAGGATTTTTAAATAAAAGACCTAACCACTGATAAAGGCCATTTGAAATTGTTTTGGCAGTGTCGAGATAATCATTTGAATGGCTGTGATGCCATAGGACTGTGGGAATCCGATCTCCCAATGTACTTTCTCCCCTTTGTGCACATTTTTCCTGATATATTCCATCAGTGCCATGCAAATTATGACCTCAACCTTAGAGCAGTGATGTCTCCCAATCAAACAATGTTCTTCACAATAACCGCTGACTTAATCAATGAAATGCTGCAATTTCATACTAGTCAAGCCCTCACCCCCATTTCCCTTGGGGATCTGCTTGAGAAATCAACTAAGTTATCCCAATCTGAACTCAATCACCTCTGCCATACTTTTATATTAAAAGAACATCAACCTAAATATCCCCCTCCTTATATGTAAGCTTTCTTCACAGATACAAGAAAAATGATAGTTGATATGATAGCTGCAGTCATGGGATTCAACACTAGTGAGAATGTAGATGAGTTGGTCTTAGTGTTGTTGTCCATCTTTACCCCTGGTCAGCCCCCTGCTGTCATGTATGATTATGCAGAAAATCCATGACCAGTTCATGAGACTGGAAAATGAAAAGGTTTTCAAGTGTTCCACCTTCATATATCACCTCATCCTCTACTATCAGTCTGAAAAGTTCCCATTTTCTATTAAGAAACTTGATACAAAAAGTAATCCAAGGTCAATCATTTTTTGGACTTCTATCTTCCATGAATCTTTTGCTTATAATGAGTTCATTGACCAGTTTTGTCCACCCAGCAACCACCTTGCTAACAGAAAATCCTCCTCCTAGAATTAATGATGAAATTAAAAGGATCATTCAGTTATCAAAACAGTACAGAGTAGGTGACTAGTATTTATACCAGAATCACACAGAAATCAGGGTATATGGTTGTGAGCTTCCCCCATTCAAGCTACCAAGATATGTTCCTATGAGACTGTTTGCTTTGGAATATTATAGACAAATGATCAACTCAGATCAAGTTCATTTTACCAAGGCCAAGAAAAAAGCACAATTAAGAATCAAGGATCACTTAGGCCCATTTATTTGCAACAATAGAGAAGCAGGCAAAGCAGCAGAAAAAATCTTAGAAGGCCACATGAGATTAAGAAAAAGCTTTGGTTGGACTCCATATGACCCTCACAATTTCATCTGTGACAGAATAATGAAAACTAGGTTATCACCCTATTTTCATCACAGAATCCCAGAAATTGAGTAATATGCCAACATGGATGAATGGAGGGAAGAGACTCTTATAGAAATGGATAGTGATCAGGTTAATGTAGAGAATATAATGAAATATAGAAAAGACGCTTGACCTGGATTCTTTTGAACAGGTGCCAGTTGATACTTCTCACAAGCCAGCATTAGAGACTAGCACCTCAACAGCTGATACCTCTCAAAGGCACTCACAGGAGACTAGTGCACCACTTGCAGAACCATCACAGGGAAGAGACCAAAAAAACTAGCACTCCTGCATAAGGGTAGTCTAGCATGTCAAAGCAATCTGAAACTTCTCAAGAGCAAGCTCCAACACAAACCCACCCAAATCAGATTAACATGGGAGATCCACTAGTTTTACAGACTCTTTTGAATGAGGAAAAGAGCTTAAAGAAATACAGGGAAGTAGCTAATCCTGCTGGTGGTCCTTCAGATCAACCTGGTGCTAAGAGGCACAGGCAAAATCCCCATTCAAAAGATGAATTCTTTGAAGAAACTACAGAGAGTCAGATAAAAAAAGGTGCAGACAGTCTGCGTACTTTCCCAGTAGGTGGGACACCTTCTAGCTCACAAAGACAAGAGCTAGAAAGACAACAAAGTGCTGAAGTATCATCCTTCAGGCCTTAAGTTAATAAGGCCCTAGACATCAAAGAGAAATTCAAAGAGATAAAGGCCAAAAATGAACAATTAAGGGCCCAAGTCTACAATCAGTATATGAAGATGGCCCCTACCAATCATAATAGATTGATGTCAGCCTATGACATCAAGGAAGGTAAAATGTAGATGAGATTTTTTAAGCCCAAAGTACAACAACCTCAGTCAGTTGCAGACTATCTCAAAACTGATTTTGAGGGCAAGGCCAAAGACATTCACCCCCTCAATAAGATTGAATTACATAAGCAGACAGGGGAGATGGTGTATTCCACCTTGAAAAATAAAGCCATGATGGCCCACTAATTAGAGAATTCTTTAAACAATACCACTGCTCATCTACAGCTTGAAATAGCCTCTTCACAGGCTAAGGACAATAGGATCAAATCACTTGAGGAGTTGGTTATTAGATTGGGTCATAACCCAAAAGATGTGAAAGCTGCATAGGCCTTAATAAAAAAGAAAGATGAAGACATAGCTGCCTTGAGAAAACATTTAAAGTTGCTTCCATCAAGACATCCACAAATTGCCGAAGTTATTCAAAAGAAGTCTGAAGAAGATTTTATGGACTTAGTCCTTAAGCTAAATGAACAGTTGAAGGAGAATGAGCAAGAATTAGAGAAATCACTAAAGAGCAGGAAGAGTGAGTCGACCTCTTAGCCTCGAAATGTGATACCAGTGGTCTCCACAACAGTCCAATCCACACTTGCAATAGCTCTTACACCAAATGTCCCTTCGGCCACAACAGAGACAATCATAGGTACAAGCACAGGTATAGCACAGGCGGGAATTTCAGGTCTAAGTACTGAGGAGTTAATCAAGTCCATGGAGGAGATGAAACTCCAAATCTCTAAATTACAGAAGGTAAAGGAAAAATTTGTTACCTTAGAACAGAAATATGATGTTTCAAAGATTAATCTTGTTGAGGAAGTGAGGAAGAATAAAGGCTTGGCACACTAGGTAAAAACATTAGAAAATGATCTCACTTTCAAAAATCCTTTAATAGATATTAGAAAAATTCTATGGACCAACATCACTTAGTCAATAAATGATGTTTGATCATCCATACAAATTATTTTTGAACATATTGACTTGGTGAAAGTGGCTCTTCAAGAGATTCAGAAGACTAAGGAAGAGCTAGGAGGGAAGTCTGAGGAAGCTATCAGGCTAATAAACTTTTTGAACAACAAAAATAAGTACCGGTTAGAAGAGCTAAATATTGAGGATAGAACTGGGACTATCCTTGAAATCAAGAAGGTATTGACCAAAAGGTTTCTGATGCAGAACTTAGAAAGAAGATGTCAGAACATGCAGGAGGACATTGATGAATTTATGGAGAAGTTTGGCATTTTACAGAGCAAAGAACTTCCCAGTCCTCTAGTGATTAATGATAAATTGATGAGACATGAGGATTATATTGAAAAATTGGATCAGTATGCAAATAACCAGGCCAGTTCATCAGTTAGTGCATTTGCACCCAAGGCACTCCCTACAGGCAGAATTCTCTATGACAGTCTAGAGAACTTGTTTTATGTTAAACATGAATTAAAATATTTGTTTCCATTATATCCCAATTTTGTTAAATACACTGAGGCCGATGAAATCTTCAGGAAGCTTCAAAGGACCAGGATATCAATGGAAGTTTGGTGGACAGATATGATAGAAATTTTATAATTTACCTTGGTAAAAAAGTAAATTTTCAGTATTTACCATTGTCAATTTTGGTAAAACAAAGTGAACAAGGATAAAACAGATAAAGAGTATCAAAAAAGGTCAAAGAGTATCAGTAATAAAATAAAAAGCAAACAGCTAGCATAGAATTACGAGCAAGACAACAATCTACTCAATCATAGGGCCTACCTTCAGCTCATTCACAAAAATAGGGACAACAAGCCATCAGTTCACTTTTAGTTTCTATCTTCGAGACCATATGTCTCTTCTTTTATGTAACATATATTTAGTCTTCCTAGATTATATATCCCTCATTTATGAGATATTTTGTTGTAAATTTTTATATAAGTACTTCCTCATCTGGAGTACTGAGTGTTGATTCTTAGACATTTCAGTAGACTTATTATTTTGGAATAAATTGATGTTGAACAACTCTTGTACGGCTAGCTGAATGAAGAAATAAAGCAAAGAACTTTTTACGGGATTCATGTGTCAAATGTTGGACAAATAATTATTCTATATCTTATGTGTTATTGTTTTCTAGTTTATATTTCACATGTGTTTTATTTTTGAATAACAAACGAAAAAAGTATATTTCAAAAAGTGCTTCAGTGCAATCTGTCTTTAAAATCGTTTTTATTCTAAATGTTTTCTTCTAAGCTATCATAGGCAGGGAATTCTTAAATGCTCCTTGCTTCTTAGTTTATCATTGTGGTCATTTAATAAAAAATTCTTAATTGCTTCTTATTAGTGATCACCAAATTTCCCTCCTCTTAAAACTTGTTGAATGATTCTTAATTGCCCTTCTTCCCTTTTAAGTCCATTTCACCATTTCAAGTTACCATTTGTCTCTTGTTTGACTATCTTGCCCCGTGAAGCCCTCTTTTGTTGAAAAAACCTGATCCAGTTAAGCCATCTGCAGTTGGTTCCAAAACCCAATGGACTGAGATACTCTGTTCTATCCATCTGCTCCAGAATTCCACCACCAAACACAATCAAAACCCCCAAGATTTTATAACTAGCATAATATCCTATAAAACAAAGCTAAATCTTAAAGAGAGAGCCCTCTCTGAGTACAAATTGGCTAGATTCTGTACTTAAAAGTTGGCTTATGGTTACCTCGGACCCCTTTCCTTCTTCTAACAACTTCAAGGAAAATCTGAGTGCTAACATAGTGGCGACTCCACTGGGCAGACCAAATCCTCAGTCATAACAAACCTTTAAGAAAGTTTAAAACCATAAATCTAAAGCATCTTAAAGAAGTCATAGAATTTGTTTTGATATCAGTTAAGAAAAACAAAAAACAAATCCTAAAAACCTGGCTTTAGAAAGGACTCGTTACAGTAGAGCTAATCCTGATCCTAATCCACCACAAGTGTTTGAGAACCCCAATCTGATCCTCGGAATTCTTAGGAGACAAGAAAGTCAAGGAAGTTCTGATAGTCCTTGGCCAGCCTTCAGATCATCATCCTATCCTGTTAGGTGGATTTACCTTGAAGATCAACCTTTTGACGAATATTTTGAGGCCTCTTTGTTTAGAACTTCATCTGATTCTGAATTAATTGACTTGATCCTAGACCTGTTGTTCATCGAAGAATTACAGCTTCAAGCTGTTAATTGGTCAATTGATAGACATTTGCTGAACTCACTAGAATATGATCTTACCACTGAAGGAACACCTAATTCCTCTGTAATTAATTCGGCCTTTGCAAGCTCATCACCGTTTCCTCATACATCTCAACCTCAGACCACTCCTTCTAGCCCTCCATCCATAACCCAAACCGCCACTGTTGTTCCAACCCCAGCCATTGTTTCAAAACTACCTACAACTATGGCAAATAGGTATACCCCCCTGGTACTACCAGGAAACTTAGGTGCCATGCCCTAGGATTACCAAAGTAAGATCACTCAGTTTGATGGTATTGGTACCTACACAGCCCAACAACACACCAAGAAGATGACTGATTATTTTGAAATTTATGAAATAGATGTTGATGATGTATAAATGAGAATATTTGTTCAGATTTTAACAGGGGAAGTCATAACCTGATTCAGAGTTTTAGCAGCAAATAATATAGATAGCCTAGAAACACTCTATAGACAATTCATGAACCGATGGGAGAAAAAGAAAGATCCTCTTCAGATTCTATCTAAGTATGAAAACCTAAAGAGAGGGACACAAGAAACTATGTAGGATTACTGCACTAGATTCAACAATGCCTATAAAGCCATTCCTCAAAACCTCAGACCCCCACCTGATTTAGCCTTAATCAAATTCCCAGATGGATTTGATTCTGACATGGCTTTCCAGTTGAGAGAACGAGCCCCTCGTACTTTGGAAGATATGCAAAGCATAGTTGTCAATGTTGAAGCCAACCTGATTTCTAAAAGAGCCAAGGCTAGGAGTGAAAATAGAATACCGTTAGAGGAAGAAGTCTCACCCTTTGAACAGAAGCTAGATGCCATAATTAAAGGGATGGATAGACTAGAAGATATAGTGGAAACAATTGAAAGGAAAGCTCATTGGCATGGTCAGCCAACCAACACAGGGAGAAATCCTAATTTTAGAAAAAATCAAAACCAGAACATTGGGAAGACTGGTCCAGACCAAAACATTAGACTCCATTTCTAGGAGAATTATGCAAAAGCTTCCAACTCTGAAGATCCAGTAGAAGATACTCAAATAAATCTGATGGGACTCAGTAATGAAAAAGAAGTTTTCTTGACCCAAGAAGATCAAGAGGCCCACATTCTTAAACAGTTTCAAACTTAGTTAGGTGAATCATTTGACTTCAAAGAAGGATATGACACAACCATCTTTGAAGTGCATAAGCAATACAACCTAAGAAGTAGGAGAATTGATATTCCTGAAACAAACAAACAAAAGGTTCCAAAATAGCCCATAAAAGGTAAGACAATCTCCACACCTGTACATATTCTTTCTATATCAAACACTAATCCTTCTAATCCCATAATTGAAGATGTCTTTGATAATCAACAAAATAATAAATAACCCTCCACTTTTCTTCCTTCCAAGGGAAATGTGGAAGAACCTTCAGAAGTTGATTTAGAAGAACTAGAAAACAATGATTCCACTCCTCAAAAGGAGAAAAACATAGAAAATATAGAAAATAGAGAGAATACTGATGTTCGAAATCCAAAAGTCCAAGTAGAAAAACCCTTTAATCTGGAAACTGAAGTAGGTAAGCTGAAAATAGTTGTCCCATTATCTGAATTAGCTAAACATGATGCTTACCGAACTCAAATCAATAGATCACTGAAAATTACTAGAACTAAAGACTCAGTTAATGTTTTTGATGACCAGTCCGAATTAATCTTTGGCCTAGAAGTGAATGGAAAACCATTAGGAGGAATTTCTCATTTCTATGTGAGTTTAAACATACATGATAAGATTCTTCACAATGCCATGTTTGACTTTGGGGCACCTCATAATCTCATGCCCAAGTCTGTAATGGAAAAACTAGACCTAGATATCACTAGACCATACAAAGATCTCTTTTCTTTTTTCTAGTCAGGGGAGATGTTTAGGATTGATAAAAGACTTGTGTGTCTCATTGGTTCAGTACCCCGCAAAAACAATCTTAATGGATATAGTGGTAGCAGATATACCACCAAAATATGGCATGTTATTGTCTAGATCTTGGGGTGCTAAACTTCAAGGATCTCTTCAATTGGATATGTCATATGTTACTATCTTGGTTTTCGGCCAACCAAAGAAACTATACAAAGAAAAATTGATGAAATATGTAGTAAGTAGTCAGGAAAAACCACAAAATTTCCTCATCTACTCAGTACACTCTGATATGGACTCATTTATTCTTTATAATGCAGAAACCAATCCTTCCAATACCTTAGAAGTTTTAGCAGCAGAACCAAAAGAAATTAAAAAAAGAAAAATCAATTGTTCAGATTCAAGAAATATCAGATACCAAAGAAAAACCAGATGAGAATGAAAAACCATATCCCACTTTAAACAAATTCCTACCACCCCTAACACCAATTATGAGCATGAAATTATTTGGCATTTAGAATTTGATGGCTCGGTGAATAAACTAGGGGCAGGAGCAGGAGTTTGGGTGTACAATTTATAAAACGATCATGCTGAAGGCCATGCCTACAGATTAAATTTTAAGTGCATCAATAATATGGCAGAGTATGAGGCTCTCTTGCTGGGTCTTAAACTTGTCAAAAGATTAGGAGCAATCAGGGTGTTTGTCATAGGAGATTCAGAATTAATGATTAAACAGATCAAAGGAAAATACTTAACTAGGGATCCTAGATTAAGGTATTATAGAGGAACAGTCATAGAAATTCTCAACACTTTTTTGGAAACTCAGCTTGCTACAATCCATAGAAAACACAACTGGCAAGCCCACAGCCTGGCAATGTTTGTATGCACCTGTAAATTACCTTTCAAACCTAATCATCAGTTTATTGCTGAAATTAGGCATAGACCAGCCATACCTGATAATCTGAAGAATTGACAAATTTTTGATAGTTATTAGTAGATCAATAACTTCTTAACTTTAGATGAAGAGTTTTCTAACAGTTACATAGATGTAGATACAGTTATTAATTCTAATCATATAGATGAGGTAGAAACAAATATTTTAGAGGAAAATTCAATAAATATTCTTCATCCCACAAAATTTACACAAAAAGAAGTTTAAGACCTAAAACAAATGGACCTAGATGAAATAATTGATGAGGAAACAGAGGTTATTAACTTAAAAAACAAACATTTACCAAAAGGATTGACTCATTTAGAAGATCTGTTTGATTCCAATGACATTCCCAAGAAACCTAAAATGGAACCACTAAAAGTAGATATTGAAGAGTACAACTTAGGAGCTCAGGATAATCCAAAAATGATAACACTGTCGAAATCTTTACCTCTTGACCAGAAGTTAAAGTATGTTGAACTTATGAAGGAATTCCAGGATGTCTTTGCCTGGAGTTATGAACATTTGAAGTCATATGACACCTCCATTATTTAACACACTATACCTCTGAAAGAAAATCAGAAGCCCTTTAAACAAAAACTCAGAAGAATCAACCCTGTGCTATTACATTTGATTGAAAAAGAAATTAAACGCATGTATGAAGCAGGGATTATTGCCCCTATTAGATTTCCAGAGTGGGTGTCTAACTTGGTACCTACTAGGAAGAAAACTGGGGAAATAAGATTATGTGTTGATATGAGAAATGTGAATAAGGTCTCTCTTAAAGATAACTACCATTTACCTAAGATGGATCATATTATGTAAAGGGTAGTGGGTTCTTCTATAATTTCAATTTTAGATGGGTTTTCAGGATATAACCAAATCTTGGTTCATCTTTCTAGAATTTCACTTTTAGATGGGTTTTCAAGATATAACCAGATCTTGGTTCATCTTGATGACCAAGAGAAAATTGCTTTTACAACACCATGGGGCACATTTATGTACATCAAAATGCCATTTGGACTAAAAAACGTTGGAGCAACCTTCCAAAGCGCAATAGACATTGCATTTGCCAAAGAAATTCATGATTTGCTTGTTATATATCTAGATGATCTAACTGTTTTTTCTAAATCAGATCATCAGTACTTGGACCATCTTAGGCAAGTCTTTTTAAAATGCAGAAAATATGGTATTTCTTTGAATTCAAAGAAGTCATTTTTCAGTCTGGAGGAGGGTAAAATTTTAGGTCATATCATATCCAAGGATGGCATTCGAATTGACCCTTCCAGAATCGAAGCTATTCTCCAGATACCTCATCCAAGAAGTATCAAAGAACTTCAAGCTTTCTTGGAGAAGATAATTTTTTTAAGAAGATTCATATCTAACTTAGCGTAACTCATTAGACTACTAAATAACATGCAAAAAAAGGATTCAGGTATCAAATGGACACTAGAGGCCAAGCAATCATTTGAAGAAATTAAAATGGCCTTAACCAGAACACCGGTTCTCACAGGTCCCTAGTTTGATAGAGACTTCATCATTTTTTCTTTTGCATCAGAACACACTATAGCAACTGTTTTATTACAAAAGGATAGTCAGGGATGTGAAAATCCTATAGCCTTTTTTAGTAAAGCACTCAGAGATACATCATTAAAATAAAAAATTATGGAAAAGCAAGCTTTTGCACTTGTAAAAGCCATTAAAGATTTTAGAGTATAAATATTATACTCTCATGTGATAGCTTATGTACCTAATGCAGTTGTCAAAGACATCCTAACTCAGAGTGGAATTGATGGCAAAAGAGGTAAATGCATTGCTACCATCTTAGAATATGATATAGAGATAAAACCTATAAAACTGATAAAAGGACAGGGATTGGCCAAACTCATGGCAGAAACTAATTGTCAAGCCCTGGACATAAATGAACTGGATAACGAGAAGGAGATGGCGACTCCACAAATCATCCGGGCCTTTTTAGAGTCACCTTGGTATGCTGATGTAATTTATGTTTTACAAAACCTGCAGGCTCCTCTAGGGTTATCCAAAACCAAGAATAGGTTTTTAAAAATCAAAGCTTTAAAATTTTGTATCTTAAATAATACACTTTTTTGGAAAAATCATGAAGGAATTTTATTGAATTATTTGTTAGAAGATGAAGCTGACAAGGCTCTCCAAGAATTTCATGCAAGAGACTGTGGTGGACACCTCTATTGGAATTAAACTATAGATAATATCCTAAGGGATAGATTCTATTGGCCAACCTTATGTGCAGATGTGAAGAAATTTGTGACTTCTTTCCATAAATGTCAAATTTTTTAAAGCAAAAGAAAGTTGTTACCTTTACCCCTGAAACCTGTTTCCACCGAGAAACATTTTCAACAATGGGGTCTTGACTTCATTGGATAAATCCATCCACTTTTTTCTGGCCAACACAAATGGATACTCACTTCCACTGACTATTTTACTAAATGGATAGAAACTATCCCCTCTAGACAGGCTAATGACACAGTGATCATAGGTTTCCTAGAAACCAATATATTGTTAAGATTTGGTTGCCCCACTAAAATCATTACTAATAATGTTGCAGCTATCAAATCAAAGAAAATGCTCAGTTTCTGTAACAAGTATCACATTACACTGGGCCATTCCACAGCCTATTACTCACAAGGGAATGCACTGGCTGAATCTTCCAACAAGAGTCTCATTAACATCATCAAAAAACTGTTAGAAGAAAACAAGAAAACTTGGAACAAGAAACTGATAAATGCATTATGGGCTGACAGGCTTACAACTAAAAAATCTATTAGAACCAGTCCTTATGAGTTAGTATATGGCATGGAAGTTGTTTTTCCTTCATCATTAGGAGTTCCTGTCGTGAAAATACTTCAAGAAGCTCAATTAGAATCTAATGATATTCAAAGAAGGATAAACGAGACCATCAATTTACAACAGACCAGAGAGGAAGTGTACCAAAGATCCCAAGAGTCGCAGGAGAAGCTTAAGAAGATATTTTACAGAAGAACCAAGGCAGAAGATTTCTACTTAGAGACAAAGTGTTAAGATGGGATTCTAGAAGAGACGATAAGGGGAAACATGGGAAGTTTGACTTCCTATGGAAAGGACCATACATCATCTATGCTTTCAAGGGAAATAATACATATTTTCTTAAATAGTTAGATGGTACAGAAGCAGAAGAAGGACCAGTGAATGGTTGGATGTTGAAACATTACGTTGATCCTACTTACTAATGTTACCATGTTCTTCATGGACATATTATATCCTTTGTAATGTCACAGTTTTGATTGGACATTAACCTTTTGGAGTTGAAGCTCGAAGGGAAGGCCCTAAGCTTCAGAAGTATCACTATCATACATACAATAAAGTAGCAAGGAAAAGAAAATTGCAGAGCACAGTCAAAGTCATTTAGAGGCCACTGATCTACTATTCTTGACTTTCCACCAGGAAAAGTCATCTCCAAGTGGATCCATTGTTATGCCCCTATACCAATAGGTGTCATATATCATGATTGACTAGATGAGCTATGTAATATGTTCATACCTTTACTTGTTGCAAAGGTTTTCCATATTTGTAAAAAATCAAAAAATTTAGAAAAAGTAAAGAGGGTATACCCTAAAAGAAAAATCAAAGGGTGAAAAGAATAGAAAGATGGTCAAAAAATGAAAGAAAATGAACCCCAACAAAAAGAAAGATCAGGAAAGTGTGCAAGTCTAAATGCCACTACTTTTTTACTTTTGTATAATAAACAATTGTGTGTAGTTTGTCACCTATGGCACAATTTATGAATAGTCAAACAATGTAAACTTAGCTAGTTCATCTTTCAATTTCATGTTGTAGAAATAGAGAATAAAGATCTGACCAAACAGTGTAATCTTGACAGATAAGTAGATAGGTAGAGTGAAAAAAGGAGCTCAACAGTTTAATCTGAGTCATTGGATGTAATAAGTCTAGAAATAGATAGGCCATCGCCATGTAAAAGAAAAGAAAGTTAAGGGTTTGCTAGTCTAAGTGCACCATAATAAAGAAGTAAAAATGCTAGGTTAAGTAGGTAAGGTAAGTAGATGATGGTTCCAGAATAATATGTGATGAATGATATGTCTAAAATGTGCAAATATTTTTACTTTCATCATAAATCAAGGGCATGTATCACATGGAAGGCACATCAAGCAAACAAAGTCAAAATAATTAACTCCTTTACTCATTTCCCCTAAATTTTCACTAATTTCCCCCAAGTGCCAAGGTGTCTATCAAATTAGAGGGGCTCAGAGCATACTTTTGACTACTGGAAGGACCGGACCGTCGACCCAATAATTTATAAATGCCTAAGTACTTAAACCCATTCATCAATCATCATGCCCCTTTATAAGTCATTCACTCCCTTCATAAAGTTTTCCCTAAGTAAAATCCTATTTTACTTAGGGAAATTAAAATATTTTCTATAAAAAACCCTCATTATTCACTTAGCCTAAGTTTCAAATACACACATGAAGATGTTTTAGACTTAGCACTTTTTCTGCTCAATTTCATATTAACTGTTAATTTATGTTATTAAGTAATTCCCTATAAAAATTCACCCATTCCCGTAATTATTATAAATATGTAAAAACCCCAAAAACTTATATATCCCGCCCCTCGGTTAAATATAACCATAATAGACCATTAATGGGGATTAATTAGTTAATTTGTAACTATTTAAGAACCCTAACCCCCACCATATTAAAAAATGATTAATTAATTGTTGGGTCCCTATAATACTAGTGATTACCCCATTACTATGGTAGTTATACCCCTTATTTATATTGTTTTGCCCCTATTACCCACATATTGTTATTTCTGTGCCCCATAGAATCCCTCTATTATTATTTTTGTGGCTTTATATTATT